>RJWT010010028.1:0-24597 GCA_004365215.1 Cuniculus paca | reverse complement strand
CTTTTATCTCTGATATTTTGTAACAGCAAAAAGATGACTGATACAGGTACTTCTTACTAGATGTTGGCAAGGATGTGAAAGATGTCCCAACTTTCATATCCTGTGAATGTTAGCAACCATATCCAAACTATACTCTTTACTAATATAAACTGAGCCATGAATTTAATCTATTGAAATCCTTTACTGTAAAATATTTTCTCCCACTCTAAAATCATAGGATTCTTAAATCTAGAAAGATTTTAGCAAGTGTCTTTTTGAAAACCATCATTTTATGCAGTATACAATAACTAGTCCCTGAAAAATGCAGGGACTCACCCAAGGTCACACATCTGGTTTGTAAATGAACCCAGTCTGACTTCCCTCTTCTCTAGGCAATAGTGGTAAAACAATCACATTTTAAAAGAGATTTTTACCTTAAATTGTATCCAGAAGAAACAAAGATGTTTTCCTTAAAGAATTCCCAGTCCCCTAACAGTAAACACTACACCCTTCTTCATTTTTGCACTTTCACCACAGTAACAAATTGAGTCTTATGGGTTTATTCATTCTTATTCAGCAGTTCCATTCTTGTTATTGTAAGCCATCCCTAGTGTCTTTCCCACATAGCTACCTGCATTTTATATTTCAAAAAATTGAAGTACTACAGAAAATATCACAAATACCATTTTTTATGCAAAGGATATTCCAGCAAAGCATTCTGAGTTTCTGAAATAAGTACTTAAGCCATAATTTAAAATAAATCCAGTCATTATTTTAAAATATTTCAGAAAAAAATAGGAGAATTGATAAAACAAAATTGGCAAGATTATAACTATAATTATAATTTAACTAAAATTTTTACAAAATTATACTTGGCAGTGGCTGCCTGTGGTTTATTGTATCATTTTATCCAGTGAATGTCTGACATTTTTCATATAAAATGTTTATTTTTAAAATTAATCCCTACGTTAGTTTTGGGGATAGCTTTAACAGTTCCCAGGTCCCAGTGTACACCAGTGGCATGACCATTCTAATTCTCTAACATTAAACAAGTAAAGGATGCAACCAAAGCTTTCCATTATTTAAAAATAAATCACCATCTCAACCTTAAGTGTATCGATAAGTGATGTTAAATATAGTCACATTGTTGTACAGTGGATACCCCGAAATTTTACCTTGCAAAACTGACACTCTGTATCCATTAAACTCCCCATTTTCCCCACCCTCAGTCCCTGATGATCACCATTTTACATTCTGTTTTTGTGAGTTTTATGATTTTAGAAATCTCATATAAGTGAAGTCATACATTATTTGTCTTTTCATGACTGGTTTATTTTGCTTAGCCTAATGTCCACAAGGTTCACTCATACAATTCCCTCTGACAGAAATTTCTTCCTTTTAAAGGTTAAATAACATTCCATTGTTTGTATATACCACATATTTAAAAATCTATTCAAAGACTATGGACGAACATAAATATATTTTAATTTCCTTAATCTATTGATACCATTGTAAGAGATGTATGTAGTTTGACTGGGAAAAAGGTACCATGGATAAGTAAGGATTGGGAGGATGCCAAAATTCTCAGATTACACTGTAGATTAATAAATAAAAATTACATTTAAATCCCAAATGTGTACAAGCAACTTTGGGTTACAGGTATTTCATGATTTATCTTCATGACACAGTTGATAAACCTATTCGATTTTTAAGAAGTTGAACACTTGAGTTCCACTTATCAACTAAGCAAAATTCCCCAAATGGCATTATGACATCCTAGGGAATAATCACTTTATTATTTATTACAGAGAATGACCCTGCTGCAGACTATGCAGTTCTTTAGATGATCGTATTCCATCTGTCTGATTCAACATGGAGTAAAAGTTCATCTCGAATCACCTGAGTTTCTTGGGCACTAAGAAGCCACTGCCATCTTATCTGGATCTAATTTGGCATTTTGTAGTTACCTCTTGTTCACTTTCTCAGCTCCCACTCCCACTCCGAGGGGCCACTGATCCCCTGGGCTCATTAAATTTCTGGCCTGGATTTTGTAGAGTGATTAATGGTGGTAGGCCTGGTACATGTTGAGGTCAGCGTGCTGAGCATCCTGTATGTCATCGACAAATACACCCATGTGCATCCACTGGCTCACTTTTCTCCTCTGCAGCCATAATTTATTCATCCCAGAGTACACTCAACCATCTGCTGTTTATTTTGTTTTCTTTAAGCATTATTTGCCTTGATTTGCTAAGCCGGGGCACAGGTGAAAAGTGGTAAGAAGCAAAGGGAAGTTGCTGTTGTTGGACACAGGAGGGGTGAGTTTAGCTCCCCATGAGGAAGAGCAGTCAGCTCCACAGAAAGGGCCTAACTGTATTGTTGAATACTTAAATCCCTGCCTAATAGGAACATTTGGGCCAGGCCCAATCATAACTAACTAAGGCTAGACCCCTGGGGTGTGGAGTGTAAAGCTGGGGAATTTTAAGCATCCTTAATAGTAGCCCTGTAATAAACTGATGCTCTGAATCTTTGCAAGAGTCTACACAAGGCTGGGTTATAAATTTTACGTTTGGTTAAGTGACTCATAAAGAAACACCCACCTGATTTCAGACATGCATTTTTGGCAGTCAGGGCACTCGCTAAATTAGCTATGGTTCTATTTTTAGCTGCTTTTTTTCTCTGCCTAAAATACAATGATTCTATCTGTACAGTGCAGTTTTACAAGTATGTTCCCCACTACTGCTTCTTAGATTGTCTTGGACTGGGAGGCACAGAGTTTGCTCCTTTTTCCAGTTCCCAAATGTTGGAATAACTTTTATTCTTATTTGTATGTTTTTTTTTTTCTGTAAGGTTCTGGTTGTTTTTTCACTTTTCATTTTTCAAATTTACCAAAATAGTTTATCGAACTGTATTTGAGCTTATTTGTACTCTTAACAATCCCTGTTATTACAGAGTAATAAAATTTAGAATCACTTTTTCTGCTGAAAGAGTTGGAATATCTCTTGTCTGGGGAGGTCCAATGTTGATTTGAGGAACGTGGGTCAAGCTGGTATTTGACCTTTGGCAGGAGGCTGCCCTGGGTCTCATGTTCTCAACAAACTGGGCCCAAGACAATAGTCTGCTTTATAGCCCACAGCCTGATCAGTGTGTTTCTCCAAGGAAGACCTCAAGCTGAAAAGCCAACATGCCTGACAACCACCGTCAAGGTACCAAGGGCATAAGCACTAGACATTGGAAAACAAATGGAAAAGCACACGCAACTACATCTGGAATCCTAATGGGCCGCCAATGGTTCCCAGCTAAAGGAAGAATTACCAGTGTTATTTTATCATCCCTTGCGCTAACTTTGCTGTTTATGTACAGCAATAAATGATTGTTTATGTACAGCAATAAATGATTTTTTAAAAACATATTTGGGTCATTATGTCATATACCACCAGCAAGTAAGGTTGTTTTATTGTGCTTGGAGTCAAAATACACTGCCATACCCAGATGTACGGGAAGTTGAAAATCTCTTGTCCTTCTGTATTCATTCCTCTTGGACAAATGAGTTAAGTTTTTAAAAGGGAAATTGAGAATTTTTATGGCTTCTGCTCCCACCTCGCCAGTAAAATTTGCACCAGTATTTTTCTACCCAGCAAAGGTGCTTGGCCAATGATAACACTAAATACTGATGCAGAGAGCCAAACAGCTTCCAACGAACAGGAAATGCCAGAGTTTTTTTTCTTTTGGAACACTTGTAGCAAGTCAGATTCTTCTGCCAAGTCTGTGCTATAATCAAAAATTAACTGCAGATCAAGAATATGAAGTGAAATCAGAGGTTCAAGCCAATTTGTCCCATATAGTAATGTGTGCAATTCTGCTTTCCTTCCTGCTTGCTGAGAGTAGCTTTAAAATTCACCTGCTCTGTTAATGCTTTTATTACACATACTCCAAATTCACCAATAAGAAAGAATATTTTCTGAGTTTTAAAAATTCCCAAATGTCTAATCTTTTATAATGTATTCCTTTTAATCTTTGCATTCCTTTTAATCCATAAATCTGGTTGGTTTCTTTTTTTTACCTGTTACTCACATTTTACAAAATTTTAAAGCTCTATTTACCCAAATTTGCTAAATGTTCTTCCATTCCGTTATAAATAAGGTGAACTTTTTTTCACATGAATAAAGGCCAAGTCTTTATACATCAAGGGAGAGGAAAGGCTGAGAAAAGCAGATGTTCAGATGTGGATCATGACTGACCTACCTACCCAGAGAATCGGTCCTTGTGTGAATGTTTGGTTTCTGAAGCAGAGGATGCTGGTTTTCCTGTTTATTTAGCTTGCCCTGTCACTGGCTTTACAGGTGGCCTGGAAAGAAGATTTAGGAAATGTTTTCTCTCTCCATAAATGAACATCAAATTATTTTACAATGTGACCTGGTACATGCATCATGACAGGTTGGAAGCCAAAGACAGTCTCAAATAAAGCAGAGGCAGTGGTCTTGGACAGAGCTGCTTGCTGGTAGGAAGCTAAGCAACTGTTTCGAAGTTCTTGATGAAACAAAGCTATTTTTAAATTTTCACGTTTTTCTATGTATTTGTTTGTTTGCACATGTTTGCAGGATATACTATTTACTTTCTTTGTGTGGAACTGATGCATGTACATAACACATCTTGATTCCTTTTTTCATTCCTCAGCCCTCCCCTGCCTCCCACTCCCTGCATCTCCTGATCCCCTTTCCATTTAAGAAAGATGTATCTTCCTACTTCCTGTATCTATCCTTTATTTTGCTCTTCATTTATATTTTGAGTTTCTCATGTAAGAGAAATCATGTGATATTTAAGCTGTTCATGCATTTTTCTAAGAGATGAGTCATTTTGTGCTCATTAGTCTGTTACACATTCTCTTCCAAGTCCCCTATCTTGGAAGAATATCTAAATTTTGTTTATTCTTGCATGGTAGCAGACTTTAATTTTTTTTTCAGAATTTCCTGGAAGCATCATCATTCCTTACTTTTGCTAGTAATGATCAGTTATTCAAAAAAGCAGTTAGCTTGGTTCTGAGTTTCACCAGAATCCTTTTCCTATACAAGAAAAGCCTAAAATAACCAGGGTTTCTTTCACAAGGAGGATGTCATTATGGGACAATTTATAAGTCAGGGCTAGAGTTCTGTCTCCCCATCTCCTTTTCCCATTTTCACGGTAGTTACATTTATCCTTTTCTTTTGTACTATTACTTAACAAATTATTTTCACCAAACTTCAGCACTGATTTTGGTGATTGCTCTTTTTTTTTTCTTGCCTATGTTCTGACATTTTTTTTCTCTCAGAAACATTTCTAGTTATATTTCGTCGGGATCTGGGTCTTGACATATTTTACATGTCAGGAGCACTTTAGACTCTCTTGCTTATACCTCAACATTACTCCAGCCCAGAAGTCTTCACAGATCATCAGTGTCAAATCATGTCCCTCCCCCTTCAGAATGCTGCCAGGAATCATCTCCCAAACCAAGCCCATATGGCTCTGCTCAACCGAAAAACTTCAACAATTCCGTTTGCATATTGCCAGGAGAAATCACTTAGGAAAATGTGTCTATATTCTGCAGACATTTTTTTTCAATGATTGTTCTCCTGTTCATTTGTTCTTCCTTTTGTATAATCATTTTGTCCTTACTGTAAATGCGAACTTACTGTAAGTGTGAAATTATCTTATTCTCAAACACCTTTCATTAGTGTTTCAGAATTCCTAGTGCTCTGCCCATACATTATATAAGGAAAGAGGAAGAATTATGGTTGCTTGACTGAAGCCTGAAATCACTTTCTAACTGTCCTGCTCTTCAATCCAATATAGCTAAGGGTATATTAAATGATCAGTCATTGTCCTTTGTTCTCATGTAGGTATATCAATCACATCCACAGGACTCCAGGTTTCTGAGGTGATATAGGGTATACTCACCTCCCATTTGTCTGTACAAAAATGAAGAATAATAAGACTGACATGATTCTGTCTTTTTGCCTCTAGTCTTCCTGTCAGTATTTGTGAGCTTTTTCTCCTCCCCAACCCTAGATATTTTATGCCTTCTTAATTTCTAACTGCTCCCAATAGAAATAGCAAATTGTGATATTATTATTCCTACTTTCACTCAAACTATTTTAACTCTCATTTCCTACTATGGAATAAAAGCCTCTATCTCCTGAGAGAGAAATTTAGAAGTCAGAAGAATGCTGGGGAGTGGTATTTAGTCTTCTCCTAGGCCCTAAAATCAAGCTGTATTTAATTCTGGGTTTATAGATTACAGAGCGAACTTGCTTTAGTTGTTTGGGGTGAGTTTCTTAGTAAGTAACCAGCAGAATATCTTCCTTTCTATTTCCCTTAACACAAAGATTCCTGAGGCTCAAGATTCATAATACGAGGAGTCCTATGTCCCCAGCCCTAGCCTATATCTCCTGGTATCACTGTCATTCATAGAACTGATCATCCCCATACCAACCATTGGCAAAGGGATGCTCTTCCCTGAACCCTCTTTTCCTTTTCTAGAATATAATTCATCATGACCTGAACCAAAGTTTTACTTACTCCCAATACCCCAAACAACTGAATCTTGCATCAGTTTAGCAGCAGGGAATACTGGCTTAAGCAGGAATCAAGCAAGAAACAAGGATGATAAAGTAAGTGGTGGGAATCATCAGCCCAAGCACACTATGGAGCGCTGTTGTCAAAAACATACGGTTAGTGGCAGATAGGGTCCTACATCTTTGCCTGAGTCACTGACACTGTATCCCAAAGCTTAAAGGCATTCATCAGTGCAGTCATTCCTGTCTTGTGTTATTTTTAACTGAGTTACTGGCTTGCAATAAACTGCATATGTTTAAAATTTTCAACATTTGTATACACTTAAGAAACCATCATCACAATTCAACATACTAATGAACATATGTATCACTCCCATTTGCTTTTCCTCTCCCTTCTTAGACAACTACTGATCTGGTCTTTTGTTATTGTAAGTTAATTTTTATTTTCTTGAATTTTATATAAGTGGAATTATACAGTGCATACTTTTCTGCTTGGCTACTTCTCTTAACGTAATTATTGTCAGATTCATTCATGTTGCCATATGTACCAATCGTATATTCTCTTTCATTACCAAGTAGTATTCTGTTGTATGGCTGGGCCTACTTGCAAAGCCTTAATGAGCTTCTTCCGTAGGAAAAGTCTTCTGCTAGACACTAGAACATACAATTCTGAAATGTTAGTACTCAAGGGTCTTCTCTGGTGTCTAATACAGAGACAGATGAATAATTGCTGTGTATGAAAAAGTCTGATCCATGCTGTAAGGGAGGGAGTCACAGGACTTTTGGATTGTCATAGAAAAACATACTGAAACTCAGGAAGGCCTCTTGAAGGAACAAATCCTTGAGGTGGATTTCAATGGATAAAGAGAAATTCCAGGGGTAGGTCAAAGAACTACAAGTAGTTTTTAATAAGTGGGAATGACATGGGGCAAAGGAAGCTAATGAGAGGGACATTTAATCCTGGATAAGAAGTTTAAATTCTATCTTGAGACCTATTGAAGGCATATAAATAGCAATGGAATTGTAGCCTTAAATTTATATGAGACCAAGGAAGACAGTATCAAAGTAGCCTAGATAAGAAGGGGTAGAGGTTTAGGCTTAGATGGCAAATGTGGAGACTGGAAAATGAACAGACCAGAAAGTGATAGAAGCAGAGGAAACAGAACTCCAGTAATTGAGTGACTGATTAAATGTGTGGGTGAGACACAGGGAAGAATCAAAAAGACTCCTGTATGTAAGGCTTTAGCAACTCAGTAAATAGAAAACAGATTAAGAGTGAACGTAGCCAAGTGTGTTGTGGCATACAATAATCCCAGCATGTGGGAGGCTAAAACAGGACGATTTTGAATTCAAGGCCAACCTAGGCTATATATTGAGTTCAAGTTCAGCCTGGACTACATAGGGAGATCTTGTCTCTAAAACAAAGGTAGAAATAGGGTTGAGGAAGATGAAAAATTAATTCAAACATTTTGAGTTCGAAGTTGTATAGATATTGAGAGGGAGAAGTTCACAAGTAAGATGGATGTAAATCATGGGCTTTAAATACGTAGGATTTTTCAGACAGAGATAGAATTTTCCTCATACTTGCATGTTTGCAGGAGGAAGAAGACAGAGAAATGGCTTTAAAATGTAGTTTAGAAATACTGTCTGTATGGGAGAAAAATTAGCTCATGTAACCTTATATATTTATTTTTTTCTTTTTAATTAGTTTGCAAATTCTTGAAAGTGAAGAAGGATGCCTTCAACTCTTAGTAACTCAGTGTCTCCAACACAGATGAGACTCAAAACCAATTCATTATTTTCATATTAGCAAATTGAGAATATGGTCAGTTTGAGCCTAAAATTAGCTTATGAAATAAATTCATATGGATTATTAAAATGCTAAAATAACTGGCTTGGAAGTGGGCATGATTTATCAACAGCACATAGATGTGATCTATATCTGTTGAGTAGGAGTGATCATTGCTAATTACAAAATTTTCCAATATATAACTAAACATGTAAAAGGGAAAAGTTCCTCCAGTTTGAAATCTACTAATGTGACTTTGGCATATTTGACAGCCCACTCCAGCGATGAATTTAAATATATAGCTAAATAGGAGAGAAAAGTGTATATCAATTTTTACCACTTTTTCATATCATGTAGGACACAGCAGGTAACAAATTGCATACATTTTTGTTAAAACAATTAGGAACCCCAATTTTCTCAATAGCAAAACTAGGGAAATCTCCCTGATCCAGACTAAATCTAAAAACTGTAAAGATTATTCCATTTTTAATTAGATTAACTTGAGGTAAATGTCTGTAAGGAAGTCAGGAAAACGTCAGTAAATAAATCTTCATTTATTTCTCACTAGATCAAATAAACAAGCTGAGATTTAAGCAATTTCTGCTACATACATGCTTCCTGTGTAAGTTCTTTCCTTTATGATCTTTCCCCCATAATAGAGTAAGAAGTAACCTTTAGTTGCCATAGAAAACAGCCATGAGCATTTGATACTCTTAGCTTGTTGGTATGTTTTTAAAGTTGGCAATCAGTGCGGAATGTGAAATCTATGGCCTTCACTGCCACATGGCTAGATGGAAGCTGAGTTTAGGACACAGAAAACCATCTATTCTGACTTCCAAAATGGCAAATATATTGTTGTGTTAAGGGGAAAAACATTTGTCCTATTGTTCCCAAAACATCCTTCAATTTGTTCTAAGTGGATAACCTAAAATGAAATAAAAAGCAAACTTAATTTGTCATCTCCAAAAGATGTCTAAAAATTCACAAAGAAATTTCTTAGTCTGTCATTTTCTCAAGTTTTTTTTTTAATGCTAAACAATATAATCTGGGGTCATAACACATTTTCTGATTCTTTCTGGATACATTGTTTAGGTATCACTTGATTTAGTAAAATTTAATATGGAAAATCTTCCTACAAAAGATAAATTAGGAGGATAATTTTATTAGAAAAGTATTCTTTACTTTACAAAATTCACTGTCTTGGTTACTTTTCTCTCACTGCTGTAACAAAACACTTGACCTACAAAGTGAAGCAAGGAAATATTTATTTAGCTTACAGTTTCTGGAGATTTCAGTCCATAATCAGCTGGCTCCAAGGCAGGGTGGCATGGCACTGGGGCAACACTTCAAGGCAGCAGCCAGAGCAAAAAAGAGAAGAAAGCAAGCCTCCTCTCCTCCCTTATATTGTACACAGGCCACCCCTCCACACTTCAGGGTGGGTGTAACACCCCTCTTAAGGAGGGGTCTAACACTCACAAAATGTCTTTGCCCTCCTTTGTACAGGATGAGGATATTTACAAAGTAAGAACCAGCGCTCCCTGCTGAGTCTCTCAGTTAAACTTCTAAACTGCTCAAGTTGACACAATGTATCAACCATAACACTCATTAATACACTAATGTCTTCAGTGAGCTTTTAAAAACTCACATGATAAAACTTTAATTCACACAGATTTTAGAAGAAAATATCCATTCGGTAAATGAAGGCATGTGTGAATTTAAAAAAAAAATAAGTCCACACTACTCAGGCTATCATTCTTTCTTCTACAGAATCAATTTTCCTCTAACATACCAGAACGAACATCATTGTACACCCAGTTAGATCTCTTTCCTACTGTCCTGAATATTTTAAACTCAGTCTGAGTCATCTCCACTTGTTTAACCCATGGAAATACAGATTTAGACAATCTAGGATGGACAGTAGCAGTTCACCTTTCAAATACTATTCCCTTTCCAACTCATTATTTTAGGAAATTGCTGAGTGAGACGCCAGTGACCAAAGGCAGGAGTTTGGGGTTATCTCAATTCCTCCCCACCTTTAGCTGAAAATACAATTTAAACTCTGGCGTTTCCACCTTCATAATATTGTTTGAATGTATCCACTTCTGTCCCTCTCTACGTCTTACTTGGTTCAGATTGACCCTACTCCCCTTCCACAAATGCTTACCTCCCTAGTTGTTCCCTTCTCTATTCTTTATCCCACATGACAGGCAGCGGTCTTTTAAAATTGTAAATCTGAGGAAGTCATGCCCGCTTAAATTCTTAGAGTTCCCCAGGATAAGGCTTAATTCAAAGAACATTCAGGATATTACCTCATTCCACTGCTCTACACTGCTCCAGTCTGAGTGCCAACTGCACAAAGCTACCTATAGCCTCTATAGGGGTCTTTGGGTGGGCCATTTGTTTCCCTAATATGGATCTGCAACTCTCTTACACTCTTTCACAGTTGCCTTCATTTACCTGCCTTTGTTGTCTCATTTCAGATTATTACTTCTTCTAGGGGGAGCTTTCCCCAACTGATCTCCATTCCTTACTGATAAAAGACAGCATCTCTCCTATGTGTTTGGGAAGTTCCCCAGAACCCACTCAGACCACAGCAATTATTACCCTTACTGTCATTGCGTGGTCACTTTCCCATTCCTCTTCTCGACTATAAATATCCAGAAAGCAGGAACTGTGCTTTTCTCTCCATTATAGCCCCAGTACCAAAAATAAAGTCTAACACATAGGAAACACTCAAACAATTAGAGGAATGAATAAAAGTATATAAAAAGCACAAGCCAAAAGTTACAGTCAATTTTGCCACTTTGTTATTTAATGATATCTTTAAACTAATGTAAAAAATGAAAGCACAATCTATAATGTTTACGTGTCTTATTTAAGGCAAACATAAGCATGTTTCTTCTTCTGAAAAGTAACAGACTATTACCTTAAACTAAAGGTACAAAATTACTCATCTGTTGATAAAAAATCTCAGTGCAAGGATACTTCACTGTACAACATAAAATATTATATCCTAAATGATTATACATAAGACATTTTAGAAATAATGTCAATTTGAATATACAATTGGAAATTTTTGCCTCATTCTTTGTAGGAACCCTGGCTTTGTGTAAACAGACTAATCATTCTTTTTACTTTATAAACTTGAATTTTGATGCACATTACTGGGTGTTCCTGAGTTAAGGACATCATGAAGCACTGAAAAGCAGGCTTCAGGTTTGTGAAAAGACTGCAGGCTTGTGAAGGAAGCAGGGAAGCAAGGAAGGAAGGAAGGAAGGAAGGAAGGAAGGAAGGAAGGAAGGAGAAAGAGGAAAAAAAGCAAATTCTGAAACTACATAATGATGGGTGTTCTAATCTGCCTTCACTTAAAAAATGATCTCCAACTTTTTGAGTTTTTAAATTTGTGGCAAAATCTCAAAACCTAAAGATTAAGATATTTAATTGTCATTCATTTCCTCCTGGGTAAAATGAGAAAAATTACTCTAGATCAGTATGTCCCATGCATTATTCCAAATGAAAAACCTTTTTTTTTTCAAAATAAATATTATAGGACTGACCAATATATCTAACATATATTTTTTAAATTCCTGTTGAGGGGAGATGAAAAACAGGCAGACTTTTTCCACCGTCCCTTTGCCCCACAGCGTGCTGCTGCTAAAGTGCCAAGAAATTCGTAGCACGTGGTTTTAAAAACCACTTTTCTGTGAGGTTCCCAAAGACACCTTTCAAATTTGAAGTTACATGATCCTAAAATTTGGCAGAATTTCTGAGCATACAGTTATCAGGTTAAACAGTCAACTCTCCCTGCTGGAGATTTCTGGAGAGTATGAAAAACGTATGTTGTAACATAGGAGTGTTTTAAATGACTATAGTTGTAAAGGAAACATTTCTGAGCATCGTTGTCATAAAATTAGTGGATCTTAAAAAATTTTTATAATTATTTTCTTTAAAATACATTACTTTTGATTGTCTAAAGGAGTTTATGAGAGGATGAGTAGTTGAATAAAAGCAAAAACTACTGGGAGAAAAATCTTCACTAATATTTAAGGATTGCAAAGTGAAAAGAGTAGGTTTCATGGAGAACCACTATGTCATGACAGGAACTCAGTTTCAAGAAAGCCTGAGACATTCAGAGACTGAAAGTAATGAGCCGAATTCCCCAAAGTCTCAAGCAGTTTCCACCCCAGGGTAATAAAAACAAGAACTCATGTTTGTTTGTTTTGGAGTCTCTGTTCGGACCTGGAAGGTCAGGCTCTGAACAGCCAGGCCATTGTTCATCATCATTCATCCTGATCATGCTCCAGCACCTGACTAGGACTTAGAAAACCTGGGTTCTTTATCTAATTCTGTGATCAGCTCACTCTGGGGTTTCTGAAGAGTCACAATTTTTCCACTCTAGAGTATCTAAGAAGTGATTTTTTTTCTCTCCGAATGGCAGTGCAATTATGGGGATTACGTTGCCATCTTATACTTGCAAAATGCTAAAGATACCCATGTTGTTACTTTATTACCAATGCTTTTAGATTTATACTTAGGAATCTAACAGCTATCACCTTACTAAGAGATTGTTCTCTGCCAGAATCAGCTCTAAATGTCTTGCACAAATTAAGTAGCTTAATCCTTATAAAGATCCCATTAGTTAAGTATATTAATGATCTTCATTTTACACACGAAGTAGCAAAATCACAAAGAAGTGGAATGACCTTCCCCATGTCACACAGCTATTAAGTGGCACAGTCAGAACATCAATGAAATAGTCTGGCTGCAGAGTACTGACCTTTCACCATACTTTAATGCTACCTTTCCATAAATGCTCTCGTATTTTTGCGGATCTAGTGCTAGTAGAAAAAAATGGAAAGGCTACAACATACACACTCTATTAACTGCCTGTTTGGTCAGGTTAACTGAGTTTATTTTCACACAATCATGGACTAGGACATATATTGGCCTCATACTTCCCCTATCCTGAAAGAAGAATGTAGTTGCTCAGTGGGATGTAGGTCATTGGATGGGAGAAAAGTTACACAGCTTCAAAATGAAGCCATTCATTTTTAACACAGTTGGACTATCTCTCAACACATGTATTTAGAACAAAAAGATTTTTAATTTTTTTGTTAAATATTTTTAATAATACTGCTGTTTAACTTCTGACCCTTCTGTTACTAATGTTTGACAATGACTATCAAAGTACCAACAAGATAGCAGCTTGTGAAGTAAAACCTGTTGCAGAGCATTCTCTGATCAAGTTTTCACAATGCAGTGTTGATTTCTGAAAGTCTATACTACATTCATAATTGTGCTCTGCTCTTACTGTTTTTTCTCCCCCAACTAATTAGAAGTTCTATCATCAGATTGCCTGGGACAGGAAATTTTTAGATCCCAGAAGACACAAGCAAACAAATGAAATTGTAGCAAGTTGTTGAACACAGCTGCAAATGTTGAAGAGTTTGTACCTCACATAATGCCCCTGGTTCCTACTCCACGAAGATCCTCTGGATCCATCTTAAATAGAAGTCAAACAGGGCAACAGTATCCAGAACATTTGACCTTACTGTAGTTTGTTTTCAGACACTGCAATTCAAAAGCCTCTAGCAACTACCAAGCTGCACTAATCACAAAGAAATCTCTCACACAAGAAATATGAAATAATTTAACTAATGTCTTTCTTCCAAGACTTAAAAACTTTTAAAAGTCACAATAAGTCAAGGCATTTGTTGAGGTATTAAGGCTAAGGAAACACACACTCTGGGGTTAATTAACTCCAAATCAATCAAAAATCATTTCACATGAGATTTAGAAGAGCACACTAGACAAGAGGATATGTGGCCTGGTGTCAAGTCCAGACCCTTAAAACAGGCAAATAAAATACTTTTTCCAGGGCAATGAAGACATATCCACTAAGACAAGGGTAAGGAATACAAATCAACAGCTATGAAAGCAGAACAAAGTCGGAAGTGTGGGAAAAATAAGATAAACATGACCTAAAGTGGCAATGCAGCAAAAAGTAGACCATGGTCCACTGCTGGAACTTTGCTAAGAGGCAAATGCAAGAGGCCCTGAGTCTTACCAAACCCAGATGGCAATGCAAAATAAATGAGTGAATGCTGAGTAATTATTTATCACACAGCACAATCATTCCAGACATACAAAAAATATGCAACATAACAAGAACTATTAAATCAGTCCCAGCAGAGCTTTGAAATGTGGCAATAAAGAAGTTCACATTGCTGAAAAAACAAAAACACGACGTTGCTGCTTTTGATTTGGTTTGCTCCTAGAAAACAAAACTATATTATCAATATCTGTAAAGTGGTGACAGAAAACAAAACATGAATTTAATGCAAAGTTGACAAGAATGTCGATGTATTATCCACTCCATGTGAGGTTCTAAATGATCTTTATCAAGCTTATCAGAAAAAAACAGTAAAAATATGTTAACAGCACAAAATTGTGAGTATTGGATTCATATCACTCCTTAAAGGAATCTGAACCTGTAATTCTCTTGGTTTGGTCATATTTTTAGGGGGAAAAAAGCAAGTTTTAAAATCAAAGTGGAAACTACTACAATTATTCAAAAATTGAACTCTATATTTTAGACAGAAAATTATTCTTTAAAAACTTTTTCCATACCCATCTATAAATTTCCATTGTTTACAGTGCTTGTGTACCTATTTAGGCTCTTTTGAAAAATGATCACTACTTCCATTTCTTCCCCAACATAATATCTGAAAGGAAGCCAAAGAAAACCTTCTGGAAAAATGCTGTCTCCCAAGAATTCAAGAGAACAGTAACACATTTAGATTTTGCAAGATTAAGGTAGACCATACAAATACATATTTCTCCCAGTGGCTATGTCATTTTTCACAAGCTAACCGCCACTTTCTAATAACACATAGGTAGGAAATTACTGTCATCATAAACTGGGCCATGTATCTCAATCAACTACCACCTAAGAAAAGCTATGGGACTGGAGGAAGGGAAGAGGTTGTACTGAATGCCTACGTCTTACTGGCTTTACATTACAAAGTGTACCTCTGTACCACCGACATTTCTCATGGGACTGAAAAATGCAGCTTGCCAACTTGGTAATGCTTGCTTAACATGTGGAAGGCTTTGGATTCAATTTCCAGCACCACAAAAAAAAAATGCAACTTGCCTAAAACCATTGAGATATCATAGGCTTATGACACCCAACAACTAGGAGGCATCAGTGTTATAAATCTTTACAGAAAGGTCCGAAACTTTCTTTTAGTGTTAAAGGAAAAGCACCTGGACTCCTTGTCTAAACTGTCTTGAGTCTCAGATTCTTCATCTGTGAAATATGGGTAGGCATGTCCATCTCAGTTTTTGAGAGGATCAAGTTTGGTTAGCACTCAAACTTCTGCAGATTTGAATCTTGGTGGGAAGTCTGGATTTAGCCTCCCAGACTAATAACTAGAGCAGCCACACTTCTAGCATTACCAAAGCAGACTTAACTGTCCTACTGCAGCCTCATAAACTAGTTACTCTCTACCCTCATTCACCTATAAGGAATCTGTTTTTATTTTTGTTTTTACTACATCTATTAGACTAACTCCCTTCCTTTACCCAAAACCTTTTAAATCAGAAATTATGGGATTATAAAAAAATTTTTAATCTTTATTTTTAATCTCCACAAAAGACTATGAAGAAGCTAGCATAAAGAACTATTAACATAACCTTCAAATGTTCTTGAAATTCTAATGTTTCAATGTATATGAACTGAATAAATCAAGTCAGTAAGTCTTACAAAAAGAAAATCATGAATGTAAAAAGTTTGAGAGTCAGCACAGATCAAGAACAACACACCAAAGAATTATTAAAATGATAATTAAAATACTTTAGTGCATAACATGGAAATATAATAAAAGTCACATGTGTGAGCCTTATATGTAATTTTTAACTTTCAAGTAGCCATGTTAAAAAAGCAGATAAATTTAATATTTATAGTATATTTTATTTCATCCAATATATCAAAAATATAATCATTGCAACAAGTAACCTATAAAAATTATCAAAGAGACATTTTACATTTGATTTGAATTTGAGTCAGCACAAATCCAGTTCTCAATAGTCTCACACAGCCTATGGCTACTACGCTAGACAGCACAGTTACAGACCATAATACATATATGTCTAGCCATAAATGCAGTACAGGATAGTATTCCTTTCATAAAATTGGAAAACATTACACTAATGTAATTTTTCATATCTCTACGACAACATCATGGATTGGTTATCATATGAAGTAATAAAGGCAATGAGTGCTTCTAAGAGCTACTGGGCAGAGTTATTTTGCCTGCAATGTGAAGTTTGTTCAGAACAATTTATATTAGTGCAAAAAGTAAGTGTACTTTAAATGAAATTTTTCAAAAATAATGTCCATATATATAGTAGGAAAGTTTCAGGAGTGGTGTGTGCATATGTGTGCATGTGTAAAATCATTCATTGCTTAAAAACTGGGATATTTTTGAGAAATGTGTCACTACAGGAGTCTGTCATTATATGAGCATCATAGAGTACACATAGCTATATTAATATATCTACAACATCACTAAGCAGTATAATCTTATGAGAACTCTATTGAGGATGTGGTCTATCATTGATCAAACATTGTTATAGGATGTATCACTGTTTATATCACAGTGTGGATTTATGTATTCTACATATCTTTCATGTGCAATCATGAATATATTAACACCAAGGTCACCTTATGCAATTGGTCAGCTCACAAAGAGCAGAGCTGTTTTTGCACACACACACACACACACACACACACACAACACCCCCCCCACACACACACACCAAGAGATCATTTGGTGGCTGAAAGATTCTGGTTCTGCTTGCTAAGAATGCAGGGTGCCTTGTAATCATCTATATCATCAGCCCAGAGTGACCTCTTTTCTAATACAGCAAAACAGTACCACATATTCTAATATCTGTTCTGAGTCTTGAAGAACAGGGAGCTTTAGAATTTATTCATTTGGGTAAAGGAAGATGACTGATCTGGCCCATTCTCCACAGCTTCCAACACAAAGTCATCTCTTCCTTACTAATTCTCAGTAATGTAACACTCTAGAGTGGCAGCCAAGTACTTCCCACATCCAAGTTACTTTCTGTGAAAATATTAGTTTGCAGACTCTAATAATGAAAAGTCTGAAAGCCCAACTCTCTGATAAACCAGTGTTAGATTTCCTAACCCCCAATCCCAAAATCAAGCTTGCCAACTATATATCTGGTTTTCTAACTATATTGATCTTATTTCAGGCAATATCACAGACTAGCCTTCATCTGTCTCTAAAATAACTATTTCCTATAGGCATTTTCTGTCGATTCACAGTGTTCATTTTTCAATGGCTTTAGCACTATCTTAAATTACCTTTTTTGTATTTGTTTACTTCTTTAAAATTGGGAACCTCCTGTAGTATATACACCATGAGGAAAAGCACTTTGTCTATTATCCACTGTTTTATTTCTATTCCATAAATCTACACACCTCATATACACATTTAAAAATGGTTATCTGAAGAAATATTTCAGAGTCCTTAGTCTCAAAATACCTGCTATCAAATACTACCTGAGGGAAATGGGGAAGCAAAAATACTGTGTGATGCATGGCTAGTTTGGGGAATTGCAAAAAAAAGTGTGATTGATGAATGTACCTGCCTTGGTGTAATAAGAGAGAAGAATTCATTTCCTGACTACAAGATAATATGAGAAATAGTCCATTATTTACAAAAGCCTTTTCCTTTAAGAACTGGTTAAATACCTAGACTGAGCTCCTTGGCTATGAATTTCTGTCAGAATGCGTAAGAGGCAGATGGCATAACTAGGCAATGGAGAGCAATTTAATAAAAATGCTTTTACAAATAAGGAGCAATGTTTAAGGTGACCAGCAAGGATGGTCCCAAATTTAAGTAGGCTGGACTTAATGATTTCTTTCCAAAGGCCATACATAGTCAGTAGAAAGCCATACCTCAAATATTGATTTTGATTGTTTCCCAATCTAAAAGACAGAATATGGTACTGTGTCACAATACTGGACATCAACAGCAAAATACAACTTCTGGTCAGTACACAATCACATGACAGAAAATGCCTATAGGAAGTAGTTATTTTAGAGACAGATGAAGGCTAGTCTGTGATATTGCCTGAAATAAGATCAATATAGTTAGAAAACCAGATCACTGAGACTTTATTCAGTTGCCATTTTTTGACACAGGTATGCAATAAGTTATATGAATTTAACACTTTACTGTAAACTAGGCTTCGTGTTTGATTTTTTTTTTAATCTAACTATAGACTTACATAAGTGTCATGAACATTTAAATTAGACTAGGTTAAGTTATGAGGTTTGGTAGGAAAAGTATATTAAATGCACTTTCAACATATAATGGTTTTCTCAGGACATAACTCTACTGTAAATTGAAGAGCCTTCAATACCCTGAAATGAGCAAAGTAGCTGTCACCCCTCAACCTGAGAGGGAAAAAGAGGGCCAGAATCCTATAGTGGTATAGAAAAGGCTGAATGACTGGAGCTGTGGTCTTTCTCTAATGGATACAATCAAACCACTGTGACCAGATAGAGAGGGAGACAGTGCATAAGTTCTCTGACTTCATAGCCTTCCCTGCTGCCTGATCTTTCAAAAGTGCCTCCTTGAATTCAGCTAGCGGTCAGAGGGCAAGAGAGTCCACTCGGCAGTCCTGAGGCCAGCCCTCAAGGGTACAGGGTGGGCTGGGAGGAGTCAAGAGTAAATCTAAATGATTCCAGCACACTCTGGGAAACACAGCATGAAAGGGAGGTTTGCTTTATACCACTTCGTGTTTGAATCTTAGGTTAAAACTGTTATTTGAATCAAACACAAAATTGTTGCTTTCACATTCAAAAGGCAATTTATATGCCTAGTGAAGTCCCCATAATACAATGAAAGCTAATTTTTATGGCATTAAAGTACAGTTCTGGTAAAGCATTTAGATGAAGAACAAAAAGAAATGTGATTGGTCTAAGAATGCAAGAGTTTTTCTTTCTTTTTTTTTGTACATTATATTAACTTGATAAAGAAACAGAGTTATAGAACATTTAAAAATTGACAGTATGAACTAAGTCCCTCTTCCTTTGAGTTGAGGGTGTCAGGTATTATGTCCCAGCAATGGGGCAAGTGACTAAGACAAATGGACAGTCTGTCCCACATGTGCTCCCTGTTGCCATCTGGCACCGCCATCACGAGCCCACAGCAGTGGATTTGCCCAGTCTTAGAGTGAAGACTCCAAGCCATGAGCCAAAATAAAGCTTTGCTCCTTATTAAAAAAAAAAAAACTGATAGAGTAAACTTTAGGCCAGTGCTTCCAAGAATGACTGTGCATGAAAACCACCCAAAGAGTATTTTAAAACTAAGCTCCTGGATCCACCCAACTCTACCCGCTGACTTTGACACTTCTGGGGAAGGGATCAGAAATTTATGAAGCAAAGATTTTTGGAACTAACATTTTAAAATTTTCCTTTCAAATGTTAAATGTATTTCTTTTAAAAGAGTTTTACTTTTGCACAAATTTTTCAAATTTGTTGAACCATTAATAAATATACACAATTTATAAAACACTTCTCAAAGTCAGTACCATCTTCTTGAGATTTTTTTCAATATATCACTTTATTAAGACATAATTACATAGGAAAAACTGCATGTCAATACAGGTGTCTACTTACTTGAGATAGAAAAATTCTCTGTGTATCAGAAAAATAAATCTGAGTGACATATAATAGGAAAAAATGAAATTATTACTAAGCTTTTCAATAGCAGTACTTTATGTCCTACAAAAATGGAATAACATATTCAGATTACTCAAGGAAAGAAAATGAAAACTAAGGATTTTGTATAATTTCTGACTTTGGTGTGAAAGTCACCAACATGCTGCTATTGACATGTAAAAATTCATAAACGATGTTTCTATGAGCTCATCCAAACAAATCTATTAGAGAACAAGTTTCAAGAAACCAAAATGACTAAAGGGACATCAGTTGGTGATGAGCATTACATATAGTTATTTTTAGAACTAAGACCAAATAAAGATTAAAAGGGAAGGCCAAAGAGGAAAAACTAAATGGCATGTTATGACTAAGGTAGAGTGACTATAACTACGCTTTATACAAAAATACTTTTATGAGGTATTTTCATAATCATTTTGATTTGAGCATCCAATTTGTTAACTCAAAATAATATTCTCTGGCTGGGGATATAGCTCAGTGGCATAGCACCTGCCTGGCAAGCATGAGGCCCCAAGTTCGATTCCAGGTACCAGAAAAAAAAATACTATTCTCACAAAAAGGTGAGTGCAAGATAATATCCAAATCATTTTTTCATATCATATAAAAAGGAAGCTATCAAAT
The DNA here is from genome assembly GCA_004365215.1 of Cuniculus paca. Taxonomy (NCBI): domain Eukaryota; kingdom Metazoa; phylum Chordata; class Mammalia; order Rodentia; family Cuniculidae; genus Cuniculus; species Cuniculus paca. Next base: position 3,878 of record RJWT010010028.1, on the reverse strand, counting down.
GCTACCAGAGTCTTGTCAAAGGATTCAGAAATCAACTAGAGATTCCCACTAGCAAAACATAAGATAACTAGAGCATCAATAAAAAAAAATGGAAACAAGGAAATAGATCTTCTGCAAAAAGGTAAGAGGACCAAGCGATGGAGGGAGGGGGAAGGGAGAGGAAGAGAATGGGATGAAAAAAGAATTAATATATATTATGTACATGCACCAACTCTCCATGATGAACGTAAACATTATGTAGTGCGCCACGTAATAAAAATAAAAAATAGTTGCAATGGAGAGGAAAAAATCACTATACTTAAATCAATGAATTCATGATAGTTTTTTTTAAAGTCACCTTAGAGCAAGTGTGATAAAGATAGCCACAAATTCTTTGCTATGCCTCCCAGTGAGGGGTGAAAGCTATTTCATTCTGCTTGATATGGGCAAATTTGATATTGCAAAAGAACACAGAAATAACATTATGAAAGGTACCTCAAAGGCTACGTAATAGTAAGCCTTGTACCCTTCATCTGGTTCTCCCAGAATGCTCTTTTTGGAAAACCTAAGCTGCCCTTTTCAGACAATGCTTGTTGATGATCGAAATTAAGCCTAGCTTTTCAGTCATATTCACCAAGTCATCACGCATGAAGTAAAGCCATCTCTCAAAACAGCTTCCTGCAGCTGAATACCAACAAGTGACTACAGCTGAGGTCACATGGCATGAAACAATCACCCAGGTGAGCTCTGCCCCAATTTCTGTCCTACAGAATCATGTGATATAGTCAAATGTTTTCTCGTTCTACGTCCTTATACGTTAGAGTAAATTATTACACATTAAGTAGAAAACTCAACAAAAGTTTATACCTGGAGATAGTAGTCTGCAGTAATGAAAACCTGAAAATGTAGCACTGGCATTGGGACTGGGTGGTGGTCAGAAGCTGGAAGAGCTTGAAGGAAATTGGTAGTGACAGGCAAAGTACTCTGAGAAGACTGTTGGTAAAGACCATGGGGAAAATGCTGTTAGGGGATGAGGAAAACAGGGACATTACATAGTGGTGGGAAGTTTGATAGGACTGTGGCCTTTGGGAATTTGGAAAGTAGAAGAGAAATTAACTTTAAAAAGAATTATTTGGGTTTTTAGCAGAACTTAGGCAATAAAGAGATCTAGGACTTTCTAGGTGTAAATAAAATTGTGTATAATCTTCAATCTTTCCCTGCAAAATATTTTCAAAGTTATAAATCACTTAAGGCAAAGATCAAATCTGCAGCCTGACAAGCAAAGTATGTAAAGATTAAAGATCGAGAAAAAAGATTTCAACTGCGGCTCCAAACTCCTTTGGTGATAACTCCAAAATAAAATAAAGATAAACCCAACAGACTATCTAAGAATCATATAAGTGTAACTTCTGGACATTGCTGCTAGACAAATGGACCTCCAACAATCTTGGGATGGTACCCTTTTATCTAGATAATAGGTTTCTAGGAATTTTCATCATTATTCCATAGTACCCAGACATTCAGCTCAAGGTTGAAAAGGCATGTTTTTGAAATAAAATATAGATGTGGCTTTTGTAGATTATAATTTGATATATGGGAAGCCCATCAAAATTGTTACAGAAATTATATTGGTTTAAAAGTCAAAATGACCATTGAAAAGGAAAAGAGAGATTTTCTTGTCAAACTTCCACAGGTAGGAAACTGACTGGAGAGGTTATTTCACTGCACACATGGGAAGAAGGAAAACAAGAGATGACTCAGAGAGTAAAAACAAAGACCCAAGGGACAAGACCAAGAGTCGTGGAGAAACATTTCCAGGGAATGGAAATGATCCCAAATCAAATAACTAGTGATATCTGCCCAGGTGGGATTCAGAACTACCACAGGCCTTGCTGGATATGTGCCTTCTGTTTTACACTTTTGTGATGGTAGTGCCTACTGTGACCATTTTATGCTTTTGCCACCACTGTATATTAGGTGTATGGAGGAGAGGGAGAAATGATGATAGATAAATTTGTCTCTAATTTACAGGCCTTTAGAGTAAAAAGAACTATGCTGGGAAATGGGACACCTGAAAAATAGGACACAAGAAATTTCATCCATGTCGGGAACTGATTTAAGTAATGAGTATTAGACTTGAAGTGTCACAATGAGATGAGGCTTTGGGGGTGATTGGGAAAGAAGCTAACTATACAACTATTTTACACTGGATAGGTATGTAAATACTTCATGACAGAGACCAGCCTGAAGGAGATTATATGTGGTCACAAATCTTCACTATTCCACCCAAGAAAAGATAGGAAATTATTTCCTTTCTCTTGAATTTAGGATGGATTTAGTGGCTTGCTCTACCAAAGAATGCAGAAAGGACATCTTACAGTTTCTTAGGACTCGGAAGTCTTGAATTTCTACTTGTGCCTTTTGAAACATTCTTTCTGGTAGGGCTGAGCTGCCATTCACAGAAGTCCAACTTCCCTGAGACCTCTTTGCTGGCAAGGAAAGGGGTAGGTTTGGTGGGTGACAGTCTTTCAGTCATCCCCATGAAGGTACTAGCTAGACATGTGAATGACTGCTCAGAATTGTAAATTGGAGATAAAGACTCCGATCTCACTCTGTCCTTCAAAATGCTAGCTAACAGCTCAAGTGAATACACTATGAAATTTTACAAGTATTATAAATTCCTGAAACAATATACCCAATCTCTGTACATCCATAAAATGGCACAAACATATGCACGTGCCTCCATAATTCACACATGCATATGTCTATGAAATGACTCACACCCTTTCCCACCAGGTCCACAGTTTTCTTCCTTATGTTCTTTCTGGACACCCTGCTGTGCACTGACCTCCAACTACATGCAGACTTGCAGTCTGCAGCCAAGTCAACACTGAAAGATAATTTATTTTCACATAAGAAGGGCAAGCATTCATCCATATGCATCACACCTTTCCAAACCATCAGGTTTTTCTTTCTCTCATACAAACTTCCGAAAATCTTTATCTGGACACGGTACTGATTTTAACTCTGAATTCATAAAGATTAAGAACATTTCAAAATATTCTCATTCCCTTCCTAGAAGCATTCGATGAATTAGCACAAACTGAGAACTGGAGTTTATTTTTAACTTAATGTTTAAAAAGTCATTTTAGATAAGCCTTCACAAACTTTTAACCATTTTTTATTTGAGATTTAGTGTACAATGTTCCTTCTTTATATTTTTTCCATTATATGTAAAGGAATGCAGTGCCATTTTCTTCTACTTAGATTTATTTAGAACATTCAAATATGTGTACAATGTGCAATAACCTCTTAGTCACGGGCTCCCTATTTTTAGCTTTTGCAGTCTTAACAATCTTAATTCCAGCTCTTTTTAAAAAAATTATTTTTGGTTTGCTTTCATTTATGATACAATGACAGTTGGATCCTAAAGCAGTGTTCTGGGTGGGTTCTGAATTTCTTGTCATTTATACAGCCCCCCCCCACACCAAGCAACTTTATAATAAATTTAAATTGGAAATATTAGTAAGTTGAGCTACAAAAAAAGATAAATTGTTTTAAATATAAAGTTTCTACCATGTCTTTTTTTTTTTTTTTTCCTAGCTCCCTTTACATATTCTCAGCCAAAAAGTTACTGGATCTGAAAATTTTATGAAATTCTCCCAGTTAAATTGCAACATTCAGCAACAGTAAGATTAAAATATAATAATTGTTTAAAAATAAAATTACACAATATTGACTGATTCTAGTTATATTTATGTATAATTGGCAGTAAACCAATCCTATTCTCACAGATGAATTACAATGTCACTTTTTATTTTGCTTTGTTAACTTTAGTTTTCATATGAATCAGTTTTCCTCTGATAACAGACTTTATTTTTATGTGTAGAGCTCTATCT
>RJWT010010027.1:0-24595 GCA_004365215.1 Cuniculus paca | reverse complement strand
GGCAGTTTAACCTATAATTATTAATGCACTTGAGAATAAATAATATAAATCATTAGGAAACAAAACCAATGCTGCATTTGTGTTCTTTATTTCTTTTCTTATTATTTATTTATTTATCTATTTATTTTTGAGATAGGCTCTCGTTATGCAGTTCAGGCTGGTCTGGACTCACTATGTAGCCCAGACTGGCTTCAAACTCACAGCTATTCTATTGCTTCAGCCTCCCAATTGCTGGGATTACAGGTTTGTGCCACCGTGCCTAGCTTTTATTTTCTGAGCTTGTTTATGCTATTATTTCATCTGGAAGGCCCTCCTTCTTTCCTACTTATCTATTTTCTTTTTATCTTTCAAGATTCACTCGTTACATGTCTTTAAAGACTTATCCAAATATAGAACTTTCCTAGTTTTCACTGATGTTCTTTTCTTAATTCCTTTAGAGACTTTTAGCTTTTTGTTGTATCTTAAGTTGTATTTATTCTCTTAAAATCCATAAGATTTTTTGTCTTAAGATACCACTTACCTAACTGTTAGCCTTGATGAGATAAACCCTTTTTAAGGATCATACAGCTTAACTGATAGTTTGATATGAATTTATTAAAAAGTGGGCAAAATCAAGAATGTGTCTTTCATTGATTTTTGGTTTACAAGCCAGTTTGAATGAAAAGTTTCACAGTAAACCATATATATCAGCCAATTAAATTACAGAGACAGTGAAAGAATAGATTTGTCATGTTATACATACTCATTTCCTGATGAGCAGATTATTTTATACCACTTACATAAGTATCCCTACATACATGTGGAAGGCTAGTAAATTCTACCTGATAATATATATGTATTTATTCTTATGATAACTTGTAAATAGTTGTATACTATTTAGGTACAGGAGGTTTTGAGGGTGGAAAATGCTGTCTCTCACTGTGAATAAAATTTCTGTTTCTGTACTGATAACTCTGAACATGGAGATAAATAGAGGGGAGAGAGGGAAGGAAAGAAGGAAAGAAGAAGGGAAAAGTTGGAAAAAAATAAAAGGGAAATGTGGAGTTAGTAATAGGAGTGCTATGACCACCAGCCATTATCAGTACTGGAAGAAAGCATTGTATAGGAGTCTATATAACTTGCAACTTGTGCCTTTGAACATAAATCCTGACATCAGTGTTCTCTTACCCCTAGTCCTTCTGATAGTGCCTCCCATTGACTGAGCCCATTTCAAAACCTTAGAGGGAGTGCCTTGATTCATTCTAAAAGTTGCTCATTCCAGACACAGAGCGGGCTAGATGTTGGAAAATAGATCCATGGAGTCATAGGTGAGGGTGGGATCAAAGTGGAATTAAACAGTAAGTTCATTTAATATATGTAGTTCTCTGTATGTGCTGCATATCTTTGCAGGTGGTTGGGGTACAAAAGTAAGCAAAACAGACAAAGATGCCTGCTTTGTACACCTTCCATTCTAGAAAAAAGTAGATGATAGAAATCATGTCAATATAGCAAATAAGTACATTTTTCAGTATGTTAGAAAATTGTGTACCATGGAAAGAAGAAAAATAGCAAGTCGGGATTGGAAGCATAGAAGGGGAGAGGATCCTCTCAGTGTTCAGTGGGGATGAGGTCGCATATGAACAGGGACTTGACGGAAGTGAGGGAGTGAGACATGTGGACCTCTGAGGGCATAAGGAAAGGCCAGTGAGAAGGCACCCAGGTCGAACAGGGCTGGCATGTTTGAGAGACAATAGGAGGCCGCAGAGGGAGAGAAGCAGGCAGAAAGGAAAATGGGAGTGATGTCAGGCATCTTATCGCATGGGTCTTGCAGGCTGCTCTAGAGACATCTACTTTTTTTTCAGTAGGTGAGCTCATTGCTTTGAACAGAGCATTCACCTGCTGTGTTTTATAAGATTTACTTTGGCTTCCGTGTAGGGAGTAAATCGTAGGGGCAGGAACAGAAGCAGGATGTATCCTATGGAAGCCAGGCAAGAGATGGCACAGGGCACTGAGGAAAGCGTGAGGAGTGGTTTGATTCTGGGTGGATTTTGAAGGTAGAGTCAGGATTTATTTTAGTAGATTTCAGAGGTAAAAGGTGAAATTTACTTTAGTTAGTTTTGTACTCACCATCAGGTGAGATGTGGAAGGCTGTCAGAGAAGCTGAGTTTGGAGATGTAGAATTGTTTACCTGAAAAACTTGAGAGTCTATCTATCTATTAGTAGTAGGTTAGAAAAAATAATTTTAAAAAAAGAAGAAGAAAGAAAAAGAAAAGAATAGAAAGACTAGTCAGAAGGCCAGTGTGAGCCAGCATTGGCAAGAGGTTTTAGAAAGGAGAATCTTGTGATATGGAGACCTCTAGTGGACAAGTGTATTGTTACCTGCAGGGAATTTCCATCTCACCAAAGTACTCTCTTGAAAATATTTACGTTATGTTGGTTCTATTTTGAAATGAGAGAATGGAGCATAAGTCATAAAGCTTATTTTATACCTGTGATGGATGGGGATTGTTATCAGCTAGATAGTTACTCATAACCTGGACATTTCATAACCTGTATGGTGTGGCAAGGGAGGTCAGAGTGAAAAATTCTAAGGAGCCATTTGAGCTAGAATGGGCACTTGTAGGTGTGAAGAATGAGACTGGAGAATGGAATAAAGGTAGACGAAGACCAGTTATTAAAATAAATATCAGTAGTTTGTCATGCAAGCTGCCATGCTTGAAATACTGATTTTCAACTTGATCGGCTTGAGAGATCAGTGAAGCACACTTCTGGGTGTGTCTGGGTAGGGTACAGATCTATGGTTTTAGGGACAGCATCTGGTCTCTGTCCCTTCCTGTATAGTGATCTTTCCCTATACTCTGCTTCCTGGCTAACATGAACTAAGCTGCTTTGCTCTAGCAGACCTTTTCTATGATGTTCTTGTCTTGGAGCCAGCACACCATAGAGTGTAACCTCTGAAACTATGAGCCCAAATAAACCTTTAAGTTGTGGTGTTAGGTATTTTGTCCCAGCAACAGAAAGACTGACTCAAACAATGTATTTACATGTCAAACAAGTGAATGTTCCTTGTGACCATTAGATTATTAATTTCCCTCAGGCTACTCTTCCCTGTATTACATTACCAAACCCAGAATTCCACAGTGAGTTGTGTCTGTGCCAGAATGGGTAATGATTCTTAAGAATGAATTGTTTCCTCCTAAATATCTCTTGATTTGTCCATTTTTCTCCATTCTTGTTGCCTGTACATTAGTTTAAATGTCCATTATTGCTTGTTTGGACCATTTTGAAACTTCTTATTCTCTCTGCTTTTGGGTTTTGAATATCTTCAATGAGTTGTATATTCTGTAAGCTTCCATCCATTTGTATGTCACTTTTTGTAAGGCTTTTTCCTTTTGACCCTTTTCTCCATCAAGAGTTGTGTTCTCAATCTTCAGTGTTCTTGGCACACAGTATGCAGACTTCTTTTAGTACATCTATCCCTTTGTTGTAAATTTTAGGTTTTCATGTCTGTTTCCTCTGTACACTACCAGGCTACAAGATAGAGCAAGGCTTATTCATGGTTGTAGGCCCAGAGCCAGGCATCCCAGCCCTGGGGCAGAGTGGGCACCAGTAAAGGATTACTGGATGAATCCTGTAGACATTACAAGCTCTGTAGAGGAAGAATTGTAAGAGCATGAAAGGAATTGAGAGGCAGAGAAAGTAAATACGGATTTCTGCTTCTTGGAAGTATTCTGCTCTTTATCATTGTATTTCTGTCTCTTTTAAAAAAAAACTTGAAGCAGAATGTACAATAATACACAGAAATCAACATAAATGTTTAAGGAGATTAACAAACTGCACATCTAAGTAACAAACACCTAGCTAAAGAAACAGGACATGAGGCCATGTCGTAGCTCAGCGACATAGCATAGCTCAGTGACATAGCACCTGTCTGGCAAGCTTGAGGTCCTGAGTTTGATTCCTAGTACCAAGACAAAACAAAACAAAACACAAAAAAAGAAAAGGAAAAAGAAATAGAACCTGAACCTTTCCCCCAGAAAATCCCTTCATGCTCTTTCCCATCACTACTGTCTTTTCCCACTACCTAGGTTAACCATCATCCCTACTTCTGATGTTATATATTAGTTTTTGTTTGATTTTGAAGTTCATATGAAAGTAATAATTCAGCACTTATCCTTTTATGTCTGGCTTGTTTTTCTCAATATTCTGTCTGAGATTCATCCATTATTGCTAGTGGTTATAGATTATTTATTCTCAATGCTGTATCATATTCCATTGTGTGGATAAACCTTATTTATTTAACTCTTCTGCTGTGAATGGACATTTGGGGAGCTCTAATTTTGGCTAGAATGAAGAGCATAGTATCCTGTATATGTGTTTTGGTGAACTCTATGCATTTCTGTTGGGCACAGATCCAAGAATTGCTGAATCCACCATACAAGTATTCAGCATTAATAGATTCTACTACCAGTTTTTCCAAAGTGAATGTATCGAGTTGCATTTTTCTCATTTTATATGAGAGTTCTGATATTTCGTGTCTTTGCCAATATCAAATACTTGATATTTCCTTCTTTTTATTTAACTATTTTTTCATGTTTGTTGAGGTATTTCATTGAGGTTTTTACCACTAAAAAGTTTTACCCTTAAAAATAGTTTTACAGGACCTTGGGATATAGCTTAGTGATAGAACATTTTCTTCACATGTTCAAATCCTGAATTTGATCTCAAGTACTGGAAAAAAAAGATTTTATCGCTTACAATCCAGTTTTCTTTGTTATTTTAGAAGTGCTTTCTTTCCGTAGTTGGTTAAAATACTTCTGAAATTTTTGAGTGGAAAGGGATAAGGTGACTGGAAATGGAAAAGTATTCATTCACTTATTAACCTATCCTGTCATGTCAATTTTATTTAAAATTCTAGGTGTATTTTGCTTGAAATTTATGATAGAAATATGGAGTAATGCCAAAATCTGAAAACTTTTATCTAATAAAACAGAGCCAACAACACTTCACTAATCTAAGAATAAATGGAACACCAACTTTTAAAATAATAGAGATATTAAATCAAAGTATATGTGTAATGTAACATATACAGGATTATTCTTACCTATAACCTTTTCACTGTTTTGTGATTAATTTGTTTATTTGTTTTAAGAATGGTCAAGTATATTAGTATTCTTGAGCAAAATATCTGATACAGGAAAAAATGTTTATAGCCATTCATAATTTGGGTTCATATTTTAGTGGGTACAACAGTCTTCTGTCTCATTAAATGCAACAACGCCCATTTTTCTTTTTTAGCACAGAAAGAATGTCTCCATCCACATTTTCCTTTCAGGTCATTATATTGCCACTATGCTCATGTATTTCTCCAAAGTACAGGACTAGAATCAATTCATCTCTTAGTCTCTAACTTGGGATCACTTGGCAGTAGTAGGAAGCAAAAAAATTTGAGAATTACTGGATGGATACTGGTTTGGAAATTGACTATGTCCATAACTGCCTGAGAGCTTGAGGAAAAACATCACTTAATCTTTTAAGCTTTAGTTTTCTTAACTGTAAATTAAAAAAAAAAAGATTTTCCATCTTAATCCAAAATATCACCTTAATGGTGATAAATGCATTAGCAGAGAGAGTTTCTTTTTCTCTAAATTAATAAAATTTCATCTCTTTAAACAAATTATGTAGCAGTAGTGTTCTGTCAGATGTTCCTATGATTGTAAGCTTCATTTTTCTTCCAGGGTTGACAACTTCGGCTTGGGCCTTTTACTCCGATCCAAACAGATAAAACGGATGGTCTCTTCCTATGTGGGGGAAAATGCAGAGTTTGAACGACAGTTCTTATCTGGTGAATTAGAAGTAGAGCTGACTCCTCAGGTGAGACGATCTCTCTGCATTTCTTTTATAGTATACTAGCTTATTAATAAATTTATATCTTCCCCTAAACATTTCTCTGTACAAGACAGGATACAATTTTGTCAGGAATTTTGCTCATAAGCCATACTTGATAGTCGTTAGAGGATTAATACTTTATGCCACTATATTGGTATTTCCAATAAAAATATTTAGGGTGCAGTGTAAAATTTTAAGTTTGACACTATAATGTAGGTCAGAAGCAAGCAAAAGGACTTGGTAAAATGTTTGAAGGCTCCTGAAAGCCAGTTTCTGTGAATCATAGAGCTGGAAATTTATGAGTGATAGTGATCAAATCTTGCTCAGACGATCAGGAGCATGAAGACCCTGGAGGATGAAACTGGCTTCATTAGAGTAAGTACTGGGATCAGAGCCCAGGTCCTCAGAGGACTGATGTTATTACAAAACAAGTAATTATTACAATCAGTCTGGAAAGTTTTCCCTTCTTTTCTACATCGTCTCCCAACTGATTGAATAATTTCTCACAAGAGAAGGCAAACATTTTGGCCACTTGGGTAAAGTAAGTGTCAATAAGTTGTCTGTGTTGGGGTTCTGCTTTGACATGCTCTGCCTTAATCTCTGAATCTGAGCCTCCCACTGTACTTGAAAATAATATTACCTCTGATTTCATCAAGTTGCTGATTATGTAATACAGCAAAATTAAAACAAAATTGGTAATTAAATCAAGTACGTGCTTGTCTAGAGAGAGAGCACTTATGGGACACTGTTCTTTCTGAGGCTTCACAGTATTGCAGCTATACCTGGACACCCTACAGCATTATCACTGTGCTCATCATTACACAATGTTTGATGCTTACTCAATTTTCGTTTTCAGTTTTGTGAAAAAACAATGGTAAGCTTTCCTAATCTGCTTAGGATGGTGCGAGCAAATATCATAGATTGGTTGGCTTGAATACTGGCAATTTTTTTTTCTCATAGTTCAAGATCAAGGTGCCAGGCAGATTAGTTCCTGATAAAGGCTCTCTTCCTGGTTTGCAGTGGCTGACTTCCTTCTGTGTCTTCACGTGGCCAAGAGATAGGGAAGAAAGCAAGTGCGTGAATGAGCTCTCTGGTGTCTCTTCTTATAAGGATGCTAATTCTATCAGATCAGGGCTCCATATTTATGACTTCCTTTAACTTTAATTATCTCTCTGTAGCTGCTGTCTCTAAGTACAGTCACATTGAGAGGACTTTGCTTTATGAATTTAAAGGTGACACAGTTCAATTCAAAATGTACATTTTTTTCACATTACAGATAGAGATAGCTTATCTTTTACATTGTGAAACTACTAAAAATTAATCTTTCTGTTACCCTTTGTATATTTTGCATTATCCACTATTTTGTCAAAAGCAGATAGAAGAATTTTCCTTAAATTTTTTTCTCTTTAAACTAAAACAAATTGGTGACTCTCTCTTCCACTTAGTGGCATATAAGTGAACAGTGGTTCTATCAGCTTCTTTTCCAGCTGAGAGCCCAAGGGAGGTGTGCTGATGAAGTTGTAGGATAACTCCTATGGGGGTGAGGCTGGGTACTTGGTGGTATTTACAGAGACAATCTCAAGAAATATTCTACTTTCAGACTGTTGCCCAGTTAGATAGGGAGAAGGAACAGAATATTTGGAGGAGTTCACATAAAAATATTTTATAATAGAAGTTGGTATCATGGTTATTTCAATGATTTAGTCTTTGAATATTGTTAACTTAAAATGCAACACAAAGTAGAGTCATCTCTGTCCAGTAGAGAGAACAGAGAACCAGCTTGCTGGAAGATTTCCAGTGATTCTTTAAGTTCCTCCTACTACAGAAAATTCCACTTACGTACTTGAATGACTCAGGGCCCGAGGTCCTCACTGTTAGTCACTTCTTTGAGTTAAATATTTAAAAGGCCTAGTTAATGTAAGTTAGGACAATACAAAGAGACCGTTGTTAATACTTACATGAATTCTTACTACTGACTAGCCAATTATCTAGTAAGACATTTATATAACAAGACCTCAGCAGTAGGTTTCAGTGTCAGGGACCATGTCAGGACATGTTCGAGGCCAGAGTTCATGCTCCAGGGAAACCTTGAGGAGATAGTCAGTTGCAGGTGGGAGAGATTTAAGAACCCTAGATATGAAGTCACTGGAAGAAGGTCATGTTGTCCTCTGGGAAAGAAGATGATCACAAGGAGAAACAAAGAAATTTCCCTTGCAGCTTTGTCTACTGTGAAGTAAAATTTGAAATAATCTTGTCTCTTAAAACCAATGTACTCATATGCTGTACTCTTTGCTTACCTTTAGCTTTTTCGTTAGCTAGATCACTTAATAGATAAAATATTTATGAAAATGGTTAAAAATAAATTCTAAGATCAATTTGAGCACTTATACTATTGAACTATTGTTATTAATGATGAAAAAATTTAAACCATACCTTCATATGGCATACAATAAAACACAAAATTTGATGATGTTTTAAAAATTTACATAGCTAAAGTAACATAATTCAGATTTGAAACTTGAGACATCAAGAAGCCATTGGGAGGCCTGGATCTGGAAAGCATGACTAGACAAATAACCAATTGGATTTTAAATGTGGACTAAGAATGGAGTGGTTGTTGTGTAGAGACACAGAAAATTCTTTAAAATTGTTATTTCAGCATATGGTGCTAGGGAAATATGCACACTTATCTCTGGTGCTGTGTACTTTTTAGACTTATAAGTCTCTGGAGAGTGGGGAACCATGTCTGCAAATACTTCTGTGTCTCCAGACAGATGTGTGCTTGATGGATTTTTAGGGAGTGTTGGTTGCTCGTTTGTAGGGCACACTTGCAGAGAGGATTCGCGCAGGTGGGGCTGGAGTTCCTGCATTTTACACCAGCACAGGGTATGGGACCCTGGTGCAAGAAGGAGGAGCACCCATCAAATACAACAAGGATGGCAGCATTGCCATTGCCAGTAAGCCAAGAGAGGTAAGACACTCTCATCTGAGCAATGCCAGGGTATTTCTTCTGCATGGCGCTCTGGGTGGATTCTCTGGGTAAAATCACGTTGGTTAGAAAAAACATTCATTTCCTTAAATATATTATGTGAGGTTTGTAGCTAAATTTGAGTATCTGCTATTGATTAAAATCACATAGGGAAGCTGGAATAAATAAGAAGGAAAGTAGCTACTTTTTACATGTAATGTACTAGTAAAGATTAGTTAACTGATTTTTTGAAAGGTTTTGACAAATTCAGGAATATGTACGATTGCTGATTATGCTTATATGGAAAATAGACAATTTGTTTGATTCATATGGAATTAAACTTTCATGCTCAGACTCGTCATCCTTATGTGACTGAACAAGAAAAGAAAAGAAAAATGTAAGTTTGAAATCTGGAAAAGCAGTTGATAGTTACAATTCTATAATGAAATAGAGGGTTGGTATTATCAACTTTACATTTTACATTCTTGAACAAATATGAGCTTTTTCAGATGTATTTAGATTTACTTAAAATGCTGAGTGGGATGAGGCACTTTGCTTTTTGAATGAAGTGGTTTCTATTTTAATTAAAAGATCAGCTCTAGAGACCTGGTTTACTCCATTTTTTATCTCTATTCTGAGAAATTTAAGAAGTTTTTCTTTTCTTTTCTTTTTTTTTTTTTTTTTGCCATACTGAAGATTGAAGCCAGGGGTACTCTACTGATGAGCTTCATCTCCAGCTTTATTTATTTATTTATTTATTTATTTATTTATTGTGTGTTTGTGATACACAATGAATGTATTCATTGTGGTGCATCTCCAGCCCCATTTGTTTATTTATTATGTGTGTGTGAGATATCGGTACATGCACATATAGCATATTGGTCCTTTTTACTTCCTCTCCCCCCTGCATCCACCTTCCCATCTATGTCCATCTCCAGCAACTTTACTCACGTATTCCATAAGGAGAGATCTCTAGATATAGATATTTGAGATACTCAGATTTGAGGTAATTTTAAAAATTACAGAGGCCAATGTTTCATTATTACATTTTTAGTTTTTTTCCATTTTTCTTGTCCAGATGGCTGAAAAGAATTAATTATTGGTGAGGGGTTGCAAAATTACTGAACTTATACCTTGGAGAAAGTGTATGTAGTAAATGCAGGACTTTCTTATGCTGTATAATTTTTGTGCCTTTAGGGATGCTGGCTGCGCTATCTTGTTCTGGGGGAAAGTAAAGGGACATTGAAAATGTCCCTCACTCTGGTGTTATCTCCAGCCGTGTCCTCCATCTGGAGCTTTGCTTTTCTACTGAGAGTGACCTATATTGATTCAAAACTTTTATGAATGTATTTTTCACATTCTGTCTTCCTTTTTTCTTTAATATCTAATTAGATTAAAAGATTTCTTGATAAAGAAGGAGCCTAATTATGAAAATGAATCTTAGAAATATACAGTAAAAGTGTCCTGAAAAATTGGGTTAACATTTGGATAGCTTATTAGAAACTGTAGCATTAGCTTACCCTGGGAAAATATGAATACACTAGAATCTTTTCTAGGTTCATTTATGCCTGAAGCCAGGTACAGGAGTCCGGTTGTTTGGTAATTTTGTCTTAGTCCCCCAGGTATATGATAAATTATTTACAATTATTCTTAGCTTTTTATTTCTCTCGTGGTTGGAAAAGGAAGTGAGTCAATTCCTTAGTTCACTGGTATTTACTAAGGTCCCTCACTTTACTAGGCAGTATTGGCTAAGCAGTGGAAAGATGGATGGTCTCTAGACCCAGTCCACCAGCTAGTGGAAGAACTGACAGTGATTGAACAAATATATAATGTGTATAGTGGGACTGCTGTGAAGAAACAGCAAGGAAATCAAGGGCAAAGAGAGTGGTTAGTGGCCAGGAAGATGGTGTTCCATTGGGTAGCTAGGGTGTACTATTCACTTTGTTCTGGCAGAGAACTTTACAGCCGGAGAGGTTTGTTTTGGCTCATGGTTCAGTCCACAGTTGGCTGGTTCCAAGGCAGAAATAGCAGGGCAAAAGAGCATGCCAGAGGAAAGGGTGCTCAGCCCATGGCAGCCAGGAAGCAGAGAAGGGAGGAACTGCATGCAGTGACCCACACTTCCAACCGGCCCCACCTCCTAACAGGAAGTCAGCTATAGGGTACCCATGATTCGATCACCTTCCAAACACATGAGATATTTGGGGGGCATTTTAGATCTAAGCCATAACACTTCACTCCTGACCCCCAAGAGTCAAGTCATTATGAAAAATACATTTAGGCCATCTCTAAGGGTCGCCAAAGTCTTAACAGCTCCAGCATTGCTTAAAAGTCCAAGTCCGAAGTCTCCTCTGAGACTGAAGGCAGTCTCTTAGCTGAGAGCTTCTGTTAGAATCTAAAAGAAAGTTAAACACTTTCAACATACAATGGTGCAGCGTAAACATTCCACTTTCCTAAGAGAGAAATAGGGGGATAGAAGGGAATCAGACCAAAGCAAGAAGGAAACCTAGCAGGGCAAATACTAAAATCTATAGTTCCCTGTCTTGTACCCAGGGTAATTTGTGGTGCGATGTAAATTCTGCGGGGCTTGGGAAGCCCCGAACCTATGGCATTTCTGGTTGGACCCCACACAGCCTCTCTCTTGGGGTGGCATCTCTTACTAACCGCACTTTTCCTTAAAATATGTTCCTTGTTCCTGTCATCTCTAACTTTTTAGGGTCTTTGCTGCACCTTTGGCTTTTCTCTCACAGATTCACACACTGCTCTGCCAGGAGCACCCTGCCTGGCCTCCAAGCCTTCCTCTGAAATCTGTACAGAAGGTTTCATGTCCCTATGACTTGCATTCTGCATGTGTCTGTAAAACCAGCACCATGTGGGTAATGCCATTTTTGATACATTGCTTATAGGGTACTAAAGAATCAAGAATGCTGCTCATTGAGATAGGTAAGGCATAGAATAATCAAAGAGTGGTGTTTGTCAGAGATGTGGTATATTTGAGATGTCCAGGAGGCCCAAGAGGAGGTTCATGGAAAGCTCTAAGTAGGTGACTGTTAAGAGCTGGGATAAGAACTTCAGAGGATCAGCAGATGACATTTAAAACCTTCAAACTAGTCTGATGATTTGAAAGTCAAGGAACATTTTAGAAAAGAAGTAGGGATCCAATAGCCCAAAGAGTGTGAAGAGGACTGGAATTGACCAGTGGATTTGCAGAAATGGAGGTCATTGGCAACTCAAGGAGTGGTTTTTCTAGAATAGAGGGGATGAAAATCTGATTGGAATAGATTTAGGAAAGATCCTACAGTTGAAGAAGTAAAGATTTAAATGTGCAAATCTTTCAAGTGAATACAATAGCTAGTTCAGTAAAACTAGTTCTCTCTTTTAAGTATTAAAATCACTAATATTCAGGGACAGTCAGTGTGTAGACATCAGGAAAGTATAGAATTGAAATATGATAGAAAAGCTAATTGCTTGATTTTACCCTGTGCCAGCAAATATTTACTACATTTTTCTAGGTATGTATGCAAAGCACTCAATTATTATTATTAGTATTTAATAGTGAAGGTTTTTGAAGTATGTAAGCCATTTTAAAATAATAGCATATATTGATAGGCAGTTTATGAAAGTCATATTAATGAGGTCTGCATTTATCTATAATACATCATGTTCATTAATATTTTATAGCAGGAAACTGGGATAATGTCTTTAAAGAAGCTTTTCTTTAAGAAAAGATTTCTGTTTTACACCCTAGTTTAAAAAGTAAATAAATGTACCAAAACTTTCTGTTGAAGCCTTTTCTAAAATGCACTCATTCTGGTATTCCACTAGGGGGTGCGGTAGGAATGAGATTGAAGTTTTTTCCTTCACCTGTCTCCATTCTGGAAAGGGATGCAAAACCAATGGCCGTTCTTGACATTTGCCTTTGCTTTAATTCCCAGAAACAGATCCCCAAGAAGAAAACCCCAAAGTTTGGTTTTATGTTCTTCTCCCCCAAATTTTGTAGTAGAATTAAAAAGCAATAAATATAAAGAAAAGTCAGTAAGTAGCATTTCATTAAATCAGCAATCACAGAAGATATATAACAAAATGAAATGTAACATTCATATTAACAACAGAAACCATAAAGTACCTATGAATAAAGCCTAAGGGAAATATGTAGAGCTTTTATGGAGAGAATGATAAAACTATTAAAAGAGGTAAACGAAAAGTTTAGTAAAAGGAGGCATATATTATGCTTATTGGTGGGAAGATATGGTCCATCACATTTCTCAAAACTAATTTATTAATGCTATAGATCCTGATTAAAATCCTGTGGGTGATTATAGATCACAGGTTGAGGACTAAAAGTACATGAATTTTTATTACTGTTTTTTTGTTCAAAAAACGGTACATAGGCCATTTTATGTAACTTATACAGGTTTTTTTCTGTTGTGAAAAGAAAGAGGGACTATTTTTCATGTTACATATGCTACCTATACATACAAATAGTAAAATATTAACATAGTCTACCCCTCAAACCTGTAGAACTTAGTTCCTCAAATGCATCGAACTTTCTCTCATCAGTGTGCCTTTGCACATTCTGTCCCTTCACTGTGTACATAAGACTGTCCTTTCACAGTCTTTGTTGCCTGACATTACTCAAGAATTCTGTTGAGACTCCTCCCCTTTGATAAGCCTTTCCTTGTTAGCTTGTATCCCTACTGTCTGCCTGTGTCCCAGCACATATTACAATCAAATCAGACCTGCGCAAAAGCTTGACAATGCTCTTTATCTCTTGCAGGTGAGGGAGTTCAATGGCCAGCAGTTTATTCTGGAAGAAGCAATTACAGGGGATTTTGCTCTGGTGAAAGCCTGGAAAGCAGACCAAGCAGGAAATGTGATTTTCAGGTATTGCAATGGTTTTTAAAAGGTATTACTGTAGCACCCAAGACTGTATTTCCTAAGTTACGATTGTGAAAAAGATCATAGTGAATTTAACATTTAAATACTCATAAAAAAGACCTTACAGTCATACACAACCATGTGTATATTGTATGTGTACATATTGGCAACAGAAACTATGAAGTATCTATGAATAAGTCTAAGAAAAATGTGGAGCTGCTGTGTGATATACTTGTGGCAGTCTATGCAGATGAATTGATATCTATGTCTTACTGCTTATTAAATATTTGGGCCTGGGAACCCTTTACATAGTCACAGGAAGTTATTTTTTCCCTAGGTATTTCCCTGTGTCAAGAACAGTTGTTTTCTTAGAAAAAGGAGTATGGTCCACACTTTTGATTTTGATATTGTTATTTATATACATTATCTTAAAATGTCAAATTTACTTTGATATTCTGGAAAGATACTGCTAATAAGAATGTAGGTCAGGTTTTATCTAGTCCTGGTGTCTGCCAGGATATGCTTATAAAGGTTCTATCTGAAAAGTTGCTTATTTTAATAATGTTGAATTTCCATTGTCATTATCTGGATAGCCACAGGCTTAATAGAGTTTTAACATCTCTTAATAACCCTAAGTATACTAAATCCAAAAAAAAAAAAAAAGATTTATAGGTTATATAGTTGTGTTTTGAAAATTTTGTAGTCTTTGTACACATTAGAGTTTTTCAAAACATGTTGCCTTACCTAAATAAATAAATAAATTAAAAAAAGCCAGACGTGGTGGCACGTGCTTGTAATTCCAGTACTCGGGTGGCTGAGGCAGGAGAATTGCTGCAAGTTTGAGGCCAGACTGGAGTATATAACGAGTCTAGCAAGATCCTGTCTCAAGAAGCCAAAAAAAAAAAAAAAAAAAGTGCATCATCTTGAAGACCATACCAGTTAGGCTCCAGAAGTAGTTTTCTTTCTCATAATATTATTTGGCATTTTTAATTAATAATATTTTATCTTTAGCAAATGCAGTTTTGTTGTAATCACAGTTAAATTCTCAGTGGCACTCCATGTCATTTTTGTTTATTTAAAAACTTAGGTGACACTAATACTCTAATTTCTTGAATTCAGCCAATTTTGAAAAGCATAACTACTTTCGACCATTATAGGAGGTATTTTACGTCATATCTACTTTATTTGACATGTTGGTAAAGTGTTTTCAAAGTTTAGTTACTTTTTAAGAGATATTAATGAAATTGTATAATAGGAAATGGAAATGGATAATTTTAGTTGTTTTATGAAAATTATTATTTAAATTATTACATTTAAATTATTTAAATGAATGAATCATTTCCAGGAGTTTATCCTGTTCTTCATTGACTGGCCCTGGTATTTAAAGATTGCACAAAGGCTGTTCTAAACTCTGACTTTATGCTGGAGTTATTGAGCTTTGGTGTATAATAGGAATTCTCATTCAAGGTCAAGTGACCTGCATTCTTAAGATACTGACTTCTCTCATACTGGAAGGACCACTGGTACTATTTAGGCTGCTGTTAAAATGGGAGTGCCTTGGACTCCTTCTTCTCCAGTCACTTTACTGTAGCAACTTTTGATGCGTGGACATCAGGTGAAAACCAACCATAACTGGTAAAAGTTCACAGGACTCCTTTCTCAAGGATGCTTTTGTCTTTACCTTTGAATCCAAGCAAAAGAAACAGTAGTGACCTTAAGAAGCTAGTAAAACATAGCTGTGGTTGATTTCCTTCTATGAAAGATATTCTTTAGTTGACATGTATTCCCCAAAACAAAGGTACATTTTAATTTTTATGGTTTATTTTATGGTTTTATTTTTTATGGTTTGTTTTATTTTTTAAGGAAAGTGTCTTAATTAAATGATTTTGAAGTGCAAAATCATCAGCAAAATCGATACAATACCTTCTTGGAATTTTTACGCCTCAGGGTCTGATAGTGTTGTACTTAGAAAATTTCATCAGAAAATGGTTCTCCAGAATGATCTTTATGGGAGACTCACAAGTTATCAGTGAAGGTACCAGTTAATTTCAGCAATAGGCTGTTTTTTATAGAGGATATAATTACAATACTTTGTCATACAAAGCACTCACTACTTTTGTTTTTAACATTTTAATGACAACAGATTTTTTAGTGAAATTTTTAATTATAGAAAGCAAGTAGTGTTTTTGTTGAAAGATTAGGGGACACTTGTTACAAATAGACTGGATTTTCATTTTACTTTTTGTGTACTTTTCATATGTCCAATATGAAAAAATAGTCCGTCTTTCACTCAGCCCCTTTAGAACATGTGTATAAATTGAATGAAGTGGCCATAACGCTTTTTAAATTTATAAAATAGCACAAAACTTTATTAATGAAAAACATGCACTCTTTTTAAAAAAATATTCATAGATTCTTTGTTAATGGAAATTCTTTTAATCTGTAACATTTTAAAGTCAAAAGGTACTTAGTTTTGTTTTTCTTTCTCTTCTTCCTTATTTCCCTCATGTCTATCAGGAAAAGTGCAAGGAATTTCAATTTGCCGATGTGCAAAGCTGCAGAAACTACAGTGGTGGAGGTAAGAGAAGAGGGTATTTCTAAATTGCTGCTGCCAGTTTTTTTTACCTCGATGTTATATATTAGTTCAAGAAAAAGTATAACAGTCTTTTTGTTTTCTGGAGGACAATGACAGCTTTTTTGTTTTGAATATGGAGGGGCCCTATTGAATATATAATTCAAACACGTTAAAATATTTGGTGCAATAGCACTTTCCTAAGAATAGGAACCTCACTAGGATACTCTCTGGAAATTAGAGCAGGGACCAGCTTTTAAAAGTCCTTCAGTTTTAGAATAAAATCATTATAAACTCCCAGATAAATTTATGTATGGTCATGCATCACTTGGCAGGGATACAGTCTGAGAGATGTGTTTTTAAACAATTTCATCATTGCACGTACATTGTAGAGTTATTTTCTGTTTGTTTAATTTGTTTTTGGTGTTGATGATTGTAAATTTCTTATGGTAGATAGCTTTTTTTTCCTTCTTTAGCCCAGTTTTGAAGCTTCCCTAAGAAATGTCTATTCCTAAGAGATGTCTTCTGGTTGTAACTGGCTATTGGTCTTTGTGTCTGTCCCATGTTTTGACTCTCCAGATGTATAGTCCTTTTTAATGCAGATACAGAGATTTTTATTTAACCTGTTCCTTTTCCTTTTTCGCCAGCTTTTTTTGCTAGTTATTCTGGTTGTAGTCTTGGCTTTGAGAAAACCGGCATTTCATGTTTCATAGTCCTGTGCATTCATTAAATCTTCTCTTGGATGGTGTTCACGCTATTGAATGGCCTCTTGATTCTTGTAGTATCTTAAGCAGCTGGAACTATTATAGTGACAGATCTCACATTGTAGACAAAGAATTTTTTGTTTAGGACTCTTGCTCATCTCCTTTTTCTCACAGATGAACACTGAAGGTTTTTGGTAGCAGAATCTAGGCTGCAGTCTATCTTTGGAACATTCTTGCCAGTATCTTCCACTCCACAGTGTAGCATCTTTTCAGCCTTTCTCCCTGTTTACTTGAGTTCTAGTTTGAGTTTTAAGGAAGACAGAACAATAAATATCTAAAATATGAATGACTATTTCCTTAGACATCTTACATTTCTTTGGGACTTAGAAGCAGGATGGCAAAGGAACTTCCAAGCCACTTACTAAATTTTTTTTGCATATATGTTTTTAAGTTGTATAGCAATTAATTTATAATAAGTGTTTTAGGTAAGAAAAGACATCAGTATATTTATGTCAGGTGAAAAGGAGAAAATCAAATCTGCCTTTGATATCAGTTATTTCTGGTTTCTATCAATGGGGAACTTGACTCCTTTTTAATAAGATGTTCCCTCTGATGTGTTCTAAATAAACTGATGAGTTGTGTAAAACCTAAGTGGTGACCGATGATGTGTGTTATCAGCAAAATCAATATGAATATTATTTTTATCTTCCTCAAAGCCTGCAGCCATTTTCATGCCTCTCCACAAAGTTGTGATCTAGTCAGTGCTGGTTATATTATTTACCCTCTCTTTGGGAACTGGGTGATTACTTGGGAAGAATAGTACAAGTGGGTGCATATAGTGGCACATGTGCCAGAGAGATGTTTCCTTCTTTAGCCCAGACAGTGTTATTTCTGGAACTCCCTCTCTTTGAGTGGGTGAAATCTTCCCTGATAAACCTCACAAAAAGCAAAATCTGCCAAGAATGACTCTTGGGTATTGTGTAACACATGTGTAATGAGGAACAGCAAGTACTGTTGAACCTTGTGAAGGGAACTCATTTGGCTCATTCTCAAGAGCAATCTTATTAACCTCTCAACTCTCCATGAGCCTTTCTGCTAGTCTCCTCTCTGCATAGTCCACCATCTTGGGTTTCTCTGGAAAGTGACCCGTTTTTACATGTTTTTAAGGGACCTTATAGTAAGAAACCTAGGAGGAAGGCCTGCAGTACTTCATTCAAGAGACTATTAATGCTTTGTCCCCTGCCAGCATCTCAGCATGCATATGCTGTCAGAAAAGGTTGTCTGACTCAGCCCCTGAAGCTGCCTGTGATTAAAATAACCCAGCTTCTTTGATTTTCTCTGTGCTATCAGGCTTGTGCTGTGGCTTAGGTTATAAGACAGAAAAGGTCGCACAAAGCTCCTTCAACCATTTTAATTAATTTTAGTTTTAGTTGAAATAAGCATATTCATGGTCATGAATTAAATAAAATTGTTTGACATAATTGCCATAAAATACTGTATTACGTGATGTTTGATGTACACATGTGTATGTGTACCCTGTGTGGTTTAGCAAACATAGTAAATTGAACTTCTCTGAATCCACCTATTGAAAGAATTAGAGCCTGCTTCCAGTCTGCATATAACCACTGTCAGGAAGATCATGTTTATCAGTCTTTTGTTTTTTAAAAAAAATTCTGGGTCATGAAGTGTGGCCACATGGAAAATTATTTTCCAAAATGGTATTTCAAGACCCTTTTTATAAGAGCCAAGCATTGGTAACTGTGACTTCTTTCTTCTGATAGGGCCTGGCATATCCCATCTTTCATTAGGAGATTAACTAAAAGAAAAAACTAAAGGGGCATCTGCTATCTTGCCAAGCACATGTATATTATTTCTAGTTAGGGAGTGAGGAAAGGTGCAGATCACAGAGTAAATGTTACTGTAAGTTTTTGTTTTAAATGCCTGTAGTGGATAATTATAAACACAGTAAATATAAGCAGAAGGATGTAATGAATCCTCCTGAGGCTAACACCCAGCTCCAATGCCTGTTAACCCATCTGTAACCCCATCTCCTTTACTTTTTCCTTGACCTGTATTGTTTGAAAACAGGTACCAGATAATATGTTTCAGTGGTATTTAAAGGAAAGTTTGCTGATACTCAGAAATTTGAGTTTGTAAGGCATTTTTCTACTTGGGAAAGATCCTTGTCATTATGGAGCTTTCATCTTGATAGTCAAGATACAGCACAAATAAATAAAATATATAATATAATAGGTAATTGTTAAATGGTAAGGGAGGGAGCATGGGAAAGGAACATGAAGTACCAGGGAAAGAAACCAAGATTTTAGTTAAGGTATTAGTAAGAGGTTCAATGAGATATCTTTTTAGTAAAGCACTCAAGAAAGTAAGAAAGCTGGATATTCAGCCGAGGGGAACCTTCTGTCCAGAGGTGTAGCAGAAGCAGGAGCATTCCCAGTGGTTTGCAGAATAAGGGTGGCCGACACTCTTCTCCAAGACTGGGTAGTAGAATGCAGAGTCTTATATAAGAGTAACTTTCTTGAGAGTAATGGTAATATCTTTTTTAAGGCTGTGCAAAACATGACTGTTTTTGCATATTTGTTTTGAGACAAGGTCTGGGCCTTGTAGTGCAGGCTGACCCTAAAGTTCTCTATGTAGCCCAGGCTGGCCTCAAACTCACAGTGATCCTCTTGCCTCAGCCTCCTGAGTGTTGGAACTATAGGTGTGTGACACCATACCAAGCTAAAATGTGATTGCTATTTTTAAAGTATTTTGTAATAGTTTCCTATAAATTATTATGTCTTGCTATGGTTTGGATGTGGTGTGTCTGCTGGAAGATGTGTAGGTCATGGCAGGAACTGCTTTGGAAGGGATTAATGTTGGATAAGACTGAGTGAGTTAGCTAGTGAGTAGATTGTTATTAAAAAAAAAAGGCCATGCAACAAGCATAGTTTCTTTTACACATGGCTGTTTCCCTCTCTGCTCTTTTGCCTTATTGTAATGTAGCTGAAGGCAACCATCTAGAGGCAGAATAAATAGAACTGCTTTCTCTTGGACTTTTGGCCACCAAAACTCTCAAAAACTTCTTTTGTTTATAAGGTATACGGCCTTAGGTATTTTCTTATGGCAATAGAAAACAGACTACTGCATAAATCCGACATTAAAGTTGTAGGTGAATGGACAATGTGATTTTGAGATTAGAGCCTCTTGGGTTTTGTGACTCTTTTTAGCCCTGGTTGAAGAATGTTAGGTTGATAATGCCTCATGAATTATCTTAACAGAAGTGATTAAATTGGTTAGTATTTTATTTTACAATAGAATGTGGGAACACAGTGGATTTTAACCAGGCAGTTTAATCACTTCAGTGGATCCTGTGAATATTTAATCTCTACCAAGCAGGCCAATTAATGTATCAGTGTCTTAGAGATTTTGAGTGTCTTGCTTCCTGCTTTAGAGAAAATGAAATGCCTAAGGGATAAACACAATTCCTATCCTCTGAAATTTCTTTTATTTTTAATCTTTAGATTGCTAATGCCTTAATACAGTTTCTAAAGCACTAGAACTCAATAGTGTTTCAAGAGACATAAGAAGAAAAAGTGGTTATAAATAGAAAAAAATAAACCTTTTATCCTTGTCAGACAAACAATTCTAATCATGCTGAGAAATTTCATTAGACAGATCCTTTTTAAGTGTTCACATCATATGTACACTGCCAACTATTGCTCACACCTGTGTGGAATTCATTCACATAGAGACATCTCTGATTGACATGTGGAGACATGATGTTTATGAGAACTTGGCTGAAATGTCAAATTTGAAATTCATTGTTGTGAAACTTAATATGTTAAATGCCCTTAATCGCACTTCTGTATTAACCTGAATGAGCTCTCTACTTCAGTTGGTTAGCTAGAAGAATGAGGCCTACGTGGAACAGTTTATTCTAATCCTGTTGCATCCACCTACATGAGCCAGTTGAGTTAAACACTCAATATAAGTTCTTTTAAAAAGATAAGGAAGTACAGGAAAGAAAGATATGTGATGTATAAAAAGAAGGAACCCCGTTTCCCTACCAGTCAACTCTCCATGAATTCTGAAAACCCTTGGTCCTGAGACAGAATATTGTTACCTTCCTAAGTGTTAACTTTTGGAATCAATATGAATATTATACAGGATTACTTTTTAGACCTGTTAAATTATATAATATCTTCAATTTACACTTCCTTTTCTTACAGTTTTTTAGTTGTTTTTACTCATGCTTTTGTATTTCGTTTTATTGCATGTTGAATCACTCCAAAACATTTCTATAAATTTTATGCTGCAAATTTAGAAAACATAGACTGCTTTGACAGAAAACATGCTAATATCCTAACATAACTACAGGAAATGATTTATTTCATTTAAGAGTATGGTCTCACATTGTCTCTCTGGTGTGAGAAACTGAAAGTGTAAGTAAGAACCAAAATATATAATAGATATTGTGAGATAGGAAGAAATTGTTCAAAAGGAAAGGGGAGCAGAGCAGGGGAAGGAAGGAAGGGAAAAGAAAAAAATAAGAAGAATGAAATGGAAACACGGCTTTGTAAGTGAGGAGGACAGGAGACTGAAGGGAGGGGAGGGAAATGGGAATGAAAGAGGAACTAAGATATATCATGTACAGGTACAAGTTCTCTGTGTTGAATGTGATCATAGTATATATCTAAATTGTACCAATAAACTTAATAAAAGTATATATAAAAATAACTGCACTGAAGGAAATGTTTGATTCTTGTCTCGAAGTACTAAGATATTTAAAGACCACTTATTTCTTGAGTTTTCACGAAATGCTAAATAGGTCTGAAAATATCTGGGTGCCAATGAAGATGTATTTAATGAAGATATATTTTAGTTGAGCAGTTTGCTAAAATAAACTTCTAGATCTAGAATTTCTGTTATACTAATAAATGTAAAAAATATGGAGTTGGTGAATGCCCAGTACTTGTTTAACTGACTGCATTTCTTTTGGTATCCTCTTGTAGATTGTTAAATAAATTTCTTAGCCTAATGACCATGTTCATCCAGAAGAACAGCACAATAGAAATGCAGTTCATTGATGATAAAAATATATTAAACAAAGTGCTAATCTTGACATTTTATTTCTTGTTGCTTGGTAACAATGCTGCAACTTCGTGAGAGAGTTCCATTATCTCAGGTACAATAGACTTCACTGCATTGTGGAATAGAAACACCAATTACAGCAAGTCATTTGTATGCCATTATCCCCTCAAAATTTTGGTGCTATTTCTTATTAGTGAAGATATCCTAAAAGAAAAAGCCATTTTAATAATATATCCCTCTTTTTGATGGATTGATGATTTTAATTCTAGCTATTTTTAGATTTGTGATTTTTTTTTATCTATTTATAATTTCTGAGGCATCACAAATTTGTGTTTTAGCAACCTGCACTATATAAATCCAGGCTTTTAAAAGCGTTTATAACTGTGCACATTATAAGTGATGCTTCATTAGTTCTACTTGAGCATCTTTTATCCTTACCGCCTGGAGAAGGAGAAAAAATATCTGGGCAGAATTTTTTGCCTTATAAAAAATAATCAGGACATATTTCTTACCTTTTCTAACAGATAATGTTCCTAATTTTAGTACCTGCTTTAGTAGATCAGGAATAGGAATCCTGTTGAACTGTGATTTGTTTTAACTAAAAACTCAATTTACATTGTAAATAGCTATATATTCTCTGTACTCTTAGTTCATAATTATTATTTACAACCGAGGTTATACAGCCTGTAGCCTTAAGAATGAAAAATGTTTTTTATATTTATCAAAAAGTCGACGAAAGTGTGTGACAGCAGCAGTGTGTAGCTTGCAAATTCTAAAATATTAACTGGCCCTTTATAGAGAAAAATTTACTGATTGTTTTTTAGCATAATTTCCACTTCTGCAGTTTGAGTATTTTATGTTATTTCATATTATTTCTTTTTTTTTAGTTTTTGAAATTAATTTTATTGGTTCACTTTTGATATACATAACGATCACATTCATCATAAGGAATTTGTATCTGTGCCTAATATATCTTGATTCTTCCTCTGTTTTCCCATTCCCCTCCCTTCCTTTCAACCTTTCTTCCTATCCTTATTTACAAAACCTTTGTTTCCCTTTTTTCCTTTTATTCTTTTTTTCCCTCCCTTCCTTTCTCCTTTCTCCCTCCTGTTTCCCTTCCGTTTGAACATTTTCTTCCTACTTCTCAATATCTATCATC
This sequence comes from Cuniculus paca, assembly GCA_004365215.1. Classification (NCBI taxonomy): domain Eukaryota; kingdom Metazoa; phylum Chordata; class Mammalia; order Rodentia; family Cuniculidae; genus Cuniculus; species Cuniculus paca. The sequence continues at coordinate 1,358 of RJWT010010027.1, read as the reverse complement.
CATTTTGATCCTTATTTACGCTTTCAGTTTCTCACACCAGTGAAACAACGTGATATTTAAAGAAATGTGTTCAATTTATTTCACTTTAAAATATTTCCTTTAGACGGTGAATTTAAGTGAAATAAAACAATGATGTAAGGTTTGAAGAGAATCAGTGGAAAGCAGAAAAATAGGAATTTACGTAGCTGTAATGAAGTGATGATGCAATTTGTTATACCTGCTTTTGGAGCAACCCAAACTCAAATATGGTATAATTAAAGACTAGTAGACTTTTTAGAAGCATCTTACCTTTTCTTTTGTATTTGACTTGCCTTGTACTCAAGAGCCAGTTCCTTGTGTACCCAGATGCACAGCCAGGCAAGTGTAACTACCTGGGCCAGTGGGGTGGGGAATTCTCCAGCCTGACTTGTGTGCAACATGGGGCTGCAGATCCTGTTGACTAGCAGAGTTTCTGGGAGCTGAGGAACTAATTCAGGGTTGAAATCACCATATGTTCCTGGGGTTTGGAAGGGCCCCATAGCTCAAGTGTATTCTAGTTTTCAATTATTTTAGTTAGATTCACTTAGCTCCTCTTTATTGTAAGCACAGTGCTCCAAGAACTCCACATTTGAATGCCATTTCCATCATAGTACGCCTTTGATACTACCTTGTGTTTGCACAATGCTTTATGCTTTTCAAAACTCTCACGTGGAACATCTCATTTGAGCCTCTAATTACTAGGTGAGATTGCAGAAGAAGCAATTCTATTCTAGTATTACAAATGAGAAAGCTGAGACATGGATAATTTTTTTGAAATAGGTCACTATGAAGTTGAATGGCTTAATAAAAGGATGCTTAGAAGGCTTTAAGTCATGATTTTCCATTTTCCATCACTTAATAATTGCTGTAACAATATCAAGACTTAATACTCACCAGAGAAAAGTATAAAACCTTGAAAATGTAGGTATGTAGGTAGGTACATGACTTTTGTAGGCAGTTGAATTTTATACTGAATGCAAATGAAAGGTTTGTAGTTGTAGTATAAGTGCTTTGTGTAGAATGGATTTCACAGAGGTGGGAGGAAAGAAAGGGAGACGCATGAGGACACTCTTGTGATCCAGGTGGGAGGTAGATGGTGACTTGAACTTGAATGGAGTGGAAGTGGGCAGGGAGATACAATATTTTTTTGGGGGTTATTTAATTCTTTTTTTAATTTTTTTATTTTTTATTTTTATTTTAAAGAAAATAGGACAAAACAAAACAGCACAGAATGAAAAAAGCAAAAGAAAACAGTATAGAGTCAAACATAATATAGCATTTCAAAGGAGAACACTGCAAGCTATACAGGTTTTCAAAACATAACAACAGGAGATTAATAA
>RJWT010010026.1:0-24567 GCA_004365215.1 Cuniculus paca | reverse complement strand
AATATTGGTTCTGTAACATATATTACTTAAGGGAATCAAAAACAGAAATGACAATCTAAATTTCAAAAAACATAGGCAATCGCTATTTTGAATGTATTGCAGAAATTTTTAAAATAAAATACGTTAAAAAAACTCAATACAAAATAAAAATATAATTGATTACATTGAATAAAAGTCTTTTATTCTTTCAAAACTCTGATATTAAGCAGACAGAAAGGCCTTCCCTGGAAAAAGATATGTATTATACACATAGCCAGCAAAGGTTAGTATATTGAACAGGGAAAGTCTAAAAATTTAACAAAACAAAAAAAAATAAGAATATGAATTAGTCAAACATTGCACAGAAAATGAAAACATGCAGAACTACTAAGCACATAAAAAGATAATTTCATACAAATAAAATGCAAATGAAATTTAAAAAGAGGTGAAAACCATTTGAAATGCCAAATTATGACAACAAATTAGAGTAACAGAATTTCTCATACACTGCTGATGATTATTGGGAAATGTCAAACAAAAACTGTACTGGAAAAATTTGAACAAGTAAGGAAGACTTTATTAAATGTTATTGTAGTAGGCAAGGAAGGCAGAGCTCAATCTGAACTCAAATCTACTAGAAAAAAAAATTTGATAGATATGGGTTAAGGTAAATCACAGGTCATCTACATTTGTCCATTTGTCTTATTGAAAAGGAAAGTAAGTTTTCTCTCATTTTCATGACAGTAGTTGTTTTATAACTTAGAGCCAGACATGCAGTGAAATTAGTTCCTAGCTTTCCTTAGAGATGGGGACACTATCATATTTGATGATTTCATTTCAAAAGGATAGTTTCTAGGTCTCTGAAGGACCTTTCTTTCTGGCTTGGAAAAAAGGTAAGAGAATTTTAACAATATTTACTCATTCTATTAGTCAGCTTTTCAAAATTATAATGAAGTATCTGAGATAGTTACGAGGAGAAAAGATGTATTTTGGGTCAGTGTTATGGAAGTTTTAGTCTAAGATCTATCCAGCAGATCCAGTTGGGGTGTAGGGAGGACTTTGATGGGGTCCCTGGCAGACCTGCTAGATGGCCACCATGGGGAATATATGGTAGAGCAAACTGTTTATCTCACAGTCAGTATATAAAAATAGAAAAGAGGTTTCTGATCTCAGGACCTCCAAGTAGTCCCCACTTACTAAATGTTCTGTCATCTCCCAGTAGTGCCACGGGGATCAACTTTTAATACAGCAGCCTTTGGGAAACATTTAACACCCAAACTAGCATATTCCAGAGGCAGAGAAAGGATTTACAATTCCAGGATTTCTTAACCACTTAACAGTTTATGCTGAGCATCACTCAGCACTGTGCTTTTGTTTATGTGATGACTATCCCAAGCACTGCTCAGGCAGATGTCATTTGCATGAGATATACTCTTATGTCTGCTTATTTGTTTTATAATAACTATATTTTGTATGCCTTTTTTTTAGTACTTTGTATTTGCCTTTGATGTTTCTAGTGAAATCTAATAATAAGTTCTGGTTATTTTCTTTTACCAATTCATGTTTATTTTATTTGTGAAAATAACAAAATTTTATACTACAATCTATAAAAACTCATTGTAAGTAAACTAGATAAAATTTATATACTCCTCAGAACTCAGTGATATTCTTTTACAATACAAAACAGACATGTTTGCGACACCAAAACTGAAAAGGAAGGAAGTTAAAAAAGATCTGCAAAAGAAAAAAACTGAAAAAGGGAGAAATGTTAGCATATCAGAGAGGAAAAGTCTATGTTATGAAATGGAAAGACAAAAAAGACATCTTGTTATTGTCAACAACTATCCATAATACAGAAATGATAGTACCTGAAAGAAGATATGAAACTAAAAAAATTCCAGTAGCGGTCAATGACTATAATAATTCTATCTATGGGTGGTATTGACAGAATTGACCAACATCTAACAAGTTAACCTGAAATCAAAAACTAGGAAAAACAATTCTTATAAAATATTTTTGCACCTGATGGACCAAACAAAACAAAGGAATTCAAAAAAGTCATTTACAATTTAGATAAAGGCTAGCAAACCAAATAATTGAAAAACACAGGATAGCAAAACACCAAACAGGTTGTCCATCATTGATATCCTTAGCATTACATTTCATGGCTATACATTTTATTGAAATTACACCAAACACACAAAAACAGGAAAGCTCAACACAACAGTATAAAGGATGTGGTTCAAAGAAAGACAATAATGCAAAAAGAATTTGGAAAAAGACTAGTTACTACCATCCAGATTGTAAAAATGTGTTGTTTATTGAACGTTTTAAGATATACTATAAGCAAAAAAAACTGTCATTTTTTTATTTTAAAGAGAATAAAAACAAAGCAGAAGAAAACAGAGTAAAACACAACAAAGCAGATCAGAACAGAACAATGCAAGCAATACAGGTCTTCAAAACACAATGACAGGAAATTAACAATGGCTGTCATTTTTAAATGACAAAATTTTAAAATGATAAAATTGTCACTTCTAAATTTCCTATTATATTATAAAAACCAACAAAAATATGCCTTTTTATTATCCTCTATTTAAATAATTCAACTGGTAGATGGTTAAATAAATGTTCTAGGAAAACGTAAGGGAAATACGTCTGTGATAAGGCATCAAGAAACCTTCAGAGCCAGGTTAACGGGGTGATCTGGGACCTAGAGTCAAGAAGAAGCCTGTCTAAAAAAATCAACAAACAAATATTAGAACTGAACCAAACCTGTGAAAAAATGGGCTTAGCAGATGTCTGTGGAGTGTTGCATCCCTCGAAATCAAAATGTACAGTCTTCTCAGCAGTGCATGGAATGTTTTCCAAACTAGATGACATACTAGCCAGAAGAACATGCTTAAGTGAATGCAAAAGAATTGAAATGATCCCATTCATGTTATTGGACCATAGTGCAATTAAATTGGAAATAAATGGCAAAAGAAACCACAAAAATTCCATAAAGACATGGAAATTAAATAACACCTTACTGAACAACCAATTTGCCACAGATGAAATTAAATAGTATCTACAATTAAATGATGGTGCTGATACAACATACCAGAATTTATGGGACACAATAAAAGCAATCATAAGAGAATATTAATAGTGGTGAACTCTCAGGAAAATAGAATGAGCTTAAAAAAAAATAGACATCCTAGTAGAAGAAGTCAAGTCTAAAGCTCATACAAAAGAGGAAATTATAAAAATCAAGCAGAAATTCACAAATTAAAATTAAGAAAATAATACAAAAAATAAATGAATGAAAGAGTTGTTTTTTGAAAGATTAATGACAATGAAAAACCCTTAGCCAACCTTCTCAAAAAAAAGGAAAGGAAAGGCACAAATTCATGCAGTTAAGAATGAATAGGGTGAAATCACAATGGATCCTGTGGAAATCCAGATAATCAGTACTGTCTCCAGAACTTTTTACTGTAATAAGATGGAAAGCACAGAAGAAACAGATTCCTATACATATATATATAGATATATATCCTAATTTGAATAAACAATATAAAAGTTCTAAAGAAACCCATATCTGTCAATGAAATTGAAAATATAATTAAGAACTTACCAACAAAGAAATGTCTAGGCCCTGATGAATTCACTGCTGAATTTTAGAAGAAATTTAGAGAACATCTAATGCCATTACTTGTCAAACTCTTTAATAAAATTGAAAGGGAAGCAATACTCCCTAACTCATTCCCGGAAGCAAGTATTATCCTTATAGCAAAACCAGAGAAAGACCCAACTAAAAAAAGAGAACTGCAGGCCAATCTCCCTAATGAACATAGATGCAAAAATCCTCAACAAGATAGTGGCAAACAGAATGCAACAAGTCATCAAGAAAATTATACACCACAACCAGGTGGGATTCATTCAAGGAATGCAGGGATAGTTCAACATATGCAAATCAATAAATATAATACATCATATTAACAGAATCAAGAACAAAAATCACATAATCATCTCAACAGATGCAGAAAAATCATTTGACAAAGTGTAACACCCATTTACGATAAAAGCTCTAAAGAAAATCAGGACAGTTTTTATCTCAACCTAATAAAAGCCATCTATAACAAAACAACAGCCAACATCATGATACTCTACATAGAAGGCCCCAAAAACTCCACCAAAAGACTTGTAGATTTAATAACAAGATTCAGTCACATAGTTGGAGACAAAGTCAACACTCAAAAAATCAAGAGCATTCCTGTACGCAAATAACAAACTCACTGAGAGAGAAATGAGGGAAGACACACCTTTCACAATAGCATTTAAAAAAATAATAAGTACTTAGGACTCAATCTAACAATGGAAGTAAAAGATCTCTACATTGAAAACTACCGTACTCTATAAAAGGAGATCAAAGAGGACATCAGAAAATGGAAAGATATTCCCTGCTCATGGATAGGAAGAACCAACATACTGAAAATGGCCATATTCCCAAAAATTGTTATACAGATTTAAGGCAATTATCAAAATATCATTAGTATACCACACAGAACTAGAGAAAACATTCCTAAAATTCATTTGGAACCAGAAGAGATCTAGAATAATAAGAACAATTCTGGGCAACAAAGGCAAAGCAGGGAGCATTACAATTTCTAATTTGGGATTATACTACAGAGCTGCTGTGATTAAAATAAATAAACAAACAAACAGCATCATACTAGGAAGAAAACAGACCTGAGGATCAATGAAACAGAGTAGAAGTTGCAGAAACAACTTCTGACATCAGTTATCTTATCTTTGACAAGGGGCCAAACATGTTCACTGGAAGAAAGATAGCCTCTTTAATAAACAGTGGTGAAAAAACTGGATTTCCACATGCCAAAAACTAAAATTACATCCATGTCTATCACATGCACCTTCACTAAACTAAAATCAAAATGGATCAAAGATCTAAATATCAAACCAGAAACATTAAACCTGCTGGAAGAGAGAATAGGTACAATTTTTGAGACATAGGCATAGACAACACTTCATGAACAAAACTCCAACTGTATGGGAAATAGTGCAAAGAATCAATAACTGGGATCTCATCTTATTAAAAAGTTTGTACACAGCAAAACAAATTATCAGCATAGTGAAAAGACAACTCATGAGAAAAAATTTTAGCCAGTTGTTCTTCAGACAAAGGACTAATATCTAGAATACATAAAGAATTGGAAAAAAATGAGACCCCCCAAAATTAAAGACCCAATCCAGAAATGAGCATTTGAAATGAACCTGCACTTCTCAGAAGCACAAATGGCAAATAAATATATGAAGAAATGTTCAACATCACTGATCATTCAAAAGATGCAAATTAAAACAATGATGAGATTTCACCTCACTATAGAAAGAATGGCTGTTATCAACAAACCAACCAATAACAAATGCTGGTGGAGCTGTGGGGGGAAAACGAACATTTTTCTACTGTCAATGGAAGTGTAGATGGGAGTACTTCCTTTAGAAGTCAGTGTGGAGGTTCTTCAAAAAGCTGGGACTAGAGGTCCCTTTTGACCTGGCTATTTCACTTTTCGGTGTCTTTCTAAAAGAATTAAATGCATTCATTATACCACAGTCATATATGTGTACCCATGTTTTTAGCAGCACAGTTTGTAATAGATAAATCTTGGAAACAACCCAAATGCCCATTGACCAATGAATGAAGAAGATGTGGTTTTTTAATACAATGCAGTACTACTCCACCATAAAGAAGTATAAACTATAGAAATTTATAGCTAAATGGATGATTCTTGAGACCATACTCTGAAGTGAAATAAATCAGACTTATGTGTAAATATCACATTGTCTCTCTGGTGTAAGAAACTGAAAGTGTAAATAAGAACCAAAATGTTGTGAAATAGAAAGCAATTGTTTAAAGGGAAAAGGGAATGAGGGGGTGGAGGGAAAAAATGAGAAAAATAAAGGATAACATGGACACAAAGTTTTGTAAATAAGGAGGGGAAGAAGGGTTGAAGAGATAGGAGGGGAATGGGGGAAAAATGAGGAACTAAAACCTATAATTTAGAAGCATAAATTCCCTACAATGAATGTTATCACTATGCTAATCAAAATTGTACTAGTAAACTTAATTAAAACAAAAAAGAATCCTGTCTAAAGTTTGGTGAAGCTGAGGGAAACATTAAGCCAATCTTAATTAAAATTAATAAAGCATGACATTTAAAAATTAAATATGTGCTAATGTATGTTTCAGCAAATCTACTTCCATAATACACCCCAGAGATATATTCCTAAACAAGGGATGATCAAATAATATGGTAAACACTTACATGTACCTAAAAATTATTACAATAAAAAACGCATTGTCATTAATCACCCTCAAATTCTTCTTCCAGACGCATTTTCCTTTCATCTTGCCACATTCTAAAGTACTTTCTTGTGAGTATCTTTATAAGGTATGATAAAATATATGGTGAAAGCTGATACTTAGAGCCATCCATAGAAAAACAGGCTAGTAAAAATATTACAGTGTGTTATCATCCACCTTATTTACTGAATTTGGCATTGTGTGACTTCCGGTTCTTCCCTAAAATCAACTGATCATGAAACATAAACATTTTGAATTGATTCAGGACATCAAGGAAGGAATAAAGGCACAATTAAAGATTATTATGAAAAAGGACTTCAAGAACTGCTTCATAAAGTGGCAAAAATGAAGCAATAAATGCATTCAAAGCAAGAGGGAATATCGTGAGGGAGATTAATGGCAATGTGTCCCGTAAATATCTTTAACATGAAATATTAGCCACTTTTCAATCATACTCCAAATATACAAATATAGCTAGAGTAACACATGGGTAAAATCATAAATGAATTTTTCAGAAAGCAAAATTATTTCTCCCCTTTCTTCTGATCTTTTGGGCTAACTAATCCCCTATCCTACAAGGAAGATTTAGGCAAGCCACATGAATTTCTGATCACTTTCAGATGACATAAAATGTCCTCAGATTATTTTAACTCAGTCTTAACCTAATCATTAAATGTCCTGTCCTGTATAACAGTCAAAACTTTAATTTTTGCTTAATATTAAAACTTCCTCCTTTCCCTCAAGTGGGAGATAGGTTTAAAATTTGTTTTTTCAAAAAACATGAAAGCAAAAGAAAAAAGAAAACAAAGTACAATGAATGAAGATAATATGGAAATCTGACTTCAGTTTTCTGGAAATGGGATATGTTTGAAGCTCTTTCCTATTGGATTCTTTCACTTGCTTTGGAAGATTGCACAGATGACCTTATTCTTCTGCTGTTTTCATCTGCTGATGGGGCCCTTGTGGCCTGGTGAAGACAGTCTTCCTCTTCCAGAGGAGCCTATGAGCTCCAGCTCCATTTAAAAGACAACAGAAACAAACACTAATGTTTACTCCAGTTTTCTGAACTAATGAAAACAGAAATAAAGATAATTTAGCTATATTATACTTGATTCAAAATTTTGAAGATAGAAAATAGAAGAGGAAAATGTTTGAGCGCATAGACAGAAAGATAAAGCAATAGACACACAAAACAAAGAGATAAAGAGAAAGGAGATAGAGGTGCATAAGATGCTGCAGCATAAGTTAGTTTTAAATTACTGTCTGCTGGTTCCTTAGCTGGGTCACACAATATTTATCACCAGAAAACTCTGCTGTTTGTAACTGCTAATCAATCCATTAGCCACTATTTATACCAAGGATATTTCCCTGTTAAAATAAATGTTACTACTTCCCTTTTAAAATGAAGAGCTTCCATCAACTTTTGCTTATCATGGAGTCCTCCTGCCCACTACAATGTCTGGAACCTGGTAGCTAGACCCGTAAAATACCTGTTTCAAATTGATAAACAAATCAATCTACAGGGAAAGAAGTTACTCTCTAATATCCATGACTGGGGTATAATAATCTTACCAGAAGAAATAAAGATACTATCTCACTAACATTCTAAAGCTAATTTCATTGTTTTAATTCCTCAAATTTTATACTATACCCATTAAATGAATCTGAGTTTGAAAACTCAACTTTCCCTTAGGGTATAAACAATTATCACTAAGTACAGAATTTCCAGCAGTTTCCAAAAAAGCACAAGATCAAAAAATATAGAGTCAAACTACCTCGCTTCTAATTCCGGCTCTGTTGCATCCTAAATTATCTTCGACAAGGTACTAAATATCTCTGTCATTCTCATCAATATGGAAAAATAAATTTGGTATTTAATTATAGGATTAATGAAAAATAAAACACCAAGAAAACAATTTAATGCCTAGTCCATAGCAGATAATCTGCATATAGTATCTATAAGTATTATTATCTCTCATTACTCTTTGCAGAATCTAGAAGTTATTTCACATGTCTATTTAAAATCGAGAAAAATCCATTATCCCCATTCCACATGGATTCCATTCCCTCTTCCTCACCTCTCTGAATACTTATATGAACCTAGTTTAGGGTCTCATTCGTCTTAAAAGACCCTTGATGGTGCCCACAACCCACTGCCTGTGAAAGCCTTCACCTCTAAATCTTGTCTGCACATGTCAGTATTAAAACTGCTAATGAATTTCATTTATGAAGTCACAAAAATTCTTTTAATTATTGGAAAAAGGTCTAGCATGGATCTTCTCAGAATAGAAGTCTAAAACATCAAGTTTTTTTATATATTGCAATCATTTTCTGCCAAAAAAATAAAAATACGTTTGACATCCTTACTCTTTGTGATTTCCTTCATTCATTTCAAACATAAATTCATGGACCATGATCACTGACCATGATCAAGGGTATTTAAGAAAGAAATAATATTTTATGATCATATTTACTCCACGGAAAGGATTCCAGTGATGTCAAAACAAACATGTTTCATTCTCTCAATGCAGGAAATATTTTCTTTTGCCCCTACCTCCTCGATGTCTGCACAGTCAGTAAATAACTACTTGGAAAGCTCCACCACTATTACCAGTTCTCTAGTGGTATCAGTTTAATGTTTGTGTCCCACCCAAAATTTCTATGTTCAAATCCTAAAAACTTGCCCAGCAGTGTGGCACTAAGGAAGTAATCAAAGTTGAACAAGGTCAAAAGGGTTTGTCACTGATCCAACAGGATTTTAGGATTAGTTTTCTCATTGGAAGTGACATCAAACAGGTTTGGGTCTCTCTGACTTTGTCTCTGTCTCTCCAAGAAAAAGTCATGTTGAAGACAGAGTGAGAAAGCTGCTATCTGCAAGCTAAGAACAGAGAGCCTTACAAGAAACCAAATCTGTTAGACCTTCATTTGGGACTACTACCTTCTGAAACTAGGAAAAAATAAATATCTGTTATTTAAACCCCTCAGTTTGTGATATGTATGGCACTCCAATCTATGCAGTATACTCAGGAATAGTAAAAAGCATTAAAATTCTAGGGTAGGCACAGTTTCGTATCAATAATGGAATCAGAGTAAGATGAGCCATTATCAGAGCATACCTGCGGAAATTAGGAGTTGAAGATTCATCTGGGAAAGGAAGGATAAGATTAGAAAACCTTAGAAATGCTTATTTGAAGTTCTTAGGATCATATCAGTACCTAGAACACAGAAATATGTGAGAATGAATAGTAAGGGTTTTTTTCCTCCCCCATGGATGACTGGTAGTAGTTACTTTGATGTCTTTATATAGTATATATCAAGCCCACAATGCAGAGAAAAAGGAAGTTATGAACCAATTGTGAGGCAGAACTGAAGTCTCCAAAAGACTACATGTTTGTTGTAGTCAGGATTTATAAGGGTAAAAAAAAAAGGATTTAATACAGGACAAATAATTTACAGGATTATTTTGTAATATTCACCAGAAGATCCAAATGCAAAGGAGTACAGGAGATCAGCCCACACACACTAGAGACCCAGAAATCCAGCTGAAGGCCTGGATCCCATCGCAATGTCCTGCATGAGTCCAACTAGAGGCCTAGAGCCCACAACAATGTCTCATGCAAGTCTATATATCAAGGGTCTGCACTGGGAAAGGCCCAAGGTCAGTGGTGAAATCTAGAAAGTCTGCTCCAGTGGGATGAAGGATCTGTGTCAGTAGGCTGAATGATCTGCACTGCAGCCAGGAAGTGATGCTCATGTAAGGACCAGAGCTCCCCTGAAAAGAACCACAGTCATTCAGCAATGGTGAGAGACTGAGCTCCTCTAGGATGAGAATAGCTGAGTTCATATCAGGAAGGCCAGGGTGATAGTCTTCTCCAGAAGAATCAACAGAACACCATTGTTATGGTTGATACATTGTGTCAATTTGAGCTGTTTAGAAGTTTAAATAAGAGACTCAGCAGGGAACCAGGGTTAGAACTTTGTAAATATCTTCATCCTGTGCAAGAGGAGGGCAAGCAGATTTTGTGAGTGCTACACAGGACCTGGCGAGGCGGAAGAGGCATGCCTGTGTACAATATAAAGGTGAAAAGAGACTTGCTCTTTCCACTCCCCCTTTTACTCTGGCTGCTGCCTTGAAGTGTTGCCCCAGTGCCATGCCACCCTGCCTTGGAGCCAGCTGATTATGGACTGAAATCTCCAGGAAATGTAAGCTAAATAAACCTTTCCCTCCTTCATTTTGGGTGTTGGGTGTTTTGTCCCAGCAACCAGAGAAAAGTAACCAAGACAACCATCTTCCCTCCAGTTATCCTTTTATACTGTTAGCAACAATCCCCAGGTGGGCTTTGCATACCTAGCACCATGCTGATTCAGTTCAGCTGGGTGTTACAAGTTGCCCACCAGTTGTCAGGCCACCAAAATCCACCCTACCCTAAACTTCAACCTCCCACATAAGTTTCCCCATAACAGTGATTTTTACAGAAATCATTTTGCAAAATAGTGTGGTACATGTCCACTTTAACATCTTCATATGAAAATTAAAAAATATTAATTTCACAGTGCAAGAAACTAATCTCAAAATGAGGTTGATAGAACCTTTCCTGTGTCTTTCTCACTGTTTTGAAGACTAGATGAGATACCACCATCATGCCAATACAGACTAGGCAGATGTATTTTCTAAAATATAAACATGAAAATGACCTCGAAAATAATGAAGTCTTACCATTAATCTAGATAGTCCATCTCTATTAACTTTTTTTTCAATTGTCTTGGAAAGGTCATAAATGTATAAGCAAACTTTCTACAAACAAATAAAATTTAATGACCCTTTCCATATTACTGTATTTGAAATAAAAGATCTATTCCCCCAAAAAAGTAAATAGGACAAGATACAATTGAGTAGATGTGGGCGTGAATATATTCTCATGAGTAAACTTTATCTGGTCTTCATAATTGACCATGATGCTGCATGTCAATAATGTAAACTATAAAGCAATTAAAATGCATTAATATTTATTCCCCATGATACTCATAGGGGAATTTTATAACAATCCTGCTGAGGCAATTTTTATACCTAGAGTCTATTTATTTTTTTGATTTACAAATGAATACATTCATATAGCCTCAGGCTTTACAACATTTACATTTGGATAAAAACACATGGAAAATGTAGCACCAATGACAGTATCGTATGGTACAATTTTATATTTTAAATCAATTTACCATTTCAGAGTCATTGTTTTTCAAACACTGAAAATTCAGCTTTAAGAATGAACCACAATAAAAACATAAGTTGGTTAATAGATACGTTAGTTTGATTTACATATATCAAAACATCACATTACATTCCAAAAACATAAACAATTATTATTTATCAACTCAGAATCAATAAGTATATTTTTAAAAAGGAAAATAATACTAATGGCATTAATTGGCATAGACAAGTAGATGAAGGTCAACGTTTGGGGTTGATTTTATCTGAGATCCACACAATGTCATCCTAGTGTCACATAGCTTTGCCCCACCTTTCTGTTTCAATAATGTTAGTTTTGTACCAAAGTTGCTGTTCCTTTTAGTAACCATTTCTGGGGATGCATACTTCTTCCTTGACTTTAATTAAGGAAGAAGGACTCATTCCAGAAATTTCCTTACAGGACAGAAGATGTTAATTTCTCATCAGACCATAACAAACACTTTGTTCAGTCTTATTAGAACAAACTGAGTCAAGGGTGACACATTTCTTCTATTATTTTGAATTATTGTCATGAATAAATCATTTTGTAAAATAATGTGGTTCATGTCCACTTGAACATCTCCATATCAGAATTAAAAATAATAATTTCACAGTGCAATAAACTGTTCTCAAAATGAGGATGACAGAACCTTTCCTGTGGTTCTCTCACTGTTTTGAAGACCAGATGAGATACCACTGTAATGCCATACAAAGCATTATTTTTATACTGAGCAGTTTTTACCTTCCCCAGATTGAAATATCTGGATATTACCTAAAATATATCTTCTTTCATAGGAGTTATACACTTATGGGTCAAATCCTTCAATTAACAATTTAGAGTTTTTATATTTCTTTTCAGTTTGCTGCTGTAGAGTCTAACCATATGGCCTGAAATATAATTTCTTTCTTGCAAAGAATCTAAAATTTTGACCTTCTAATCATTGAAAATAAAAATCTAAAGATCTGTCTCATACTTCAGTCAATTTGGTATCATTCCTCCTTGTAAAACAGTGATTTTCCGAACTAGGAATTTTATGGTTTTGTTTGTTTGCTTGCTTCCTGATTTTATTTGAGATTCCCACACTTTACCCTTAGAGATTTGGATAAGTAAATCTAGCCAGGACATGAGAAAGCTCTGTTTCTCAAAACTCTCTGCAGTTAGCACTGAAATTAGATAGCTTGAGAACTGTCATCTTGTTCTGTGTTTTATAACAAACATAAAATTGTCCTCTGACATGAATTACAAGGAACTTCCAGAGTAGATTTGTAAATATGTATAAAAAACTACCTGTAACAAATTTTTTGTGAGAAAAATTTAAAATGATATATTAACTGTATGGTTAAAATAATTCAAGTACATACTGAAAAGTAAGTGTTATGTATCCATATAGGAAAATGTTCTCTGCTTTACTTACAGTCATTTACTGATAAATACAAGATTATCTTGTAACAATTGCTGTTAGTAAACAAAATACAGAAAATCTCAAATAACAAAAGATGACTAAATAATTAACTGGCATTATTGAGAAAATATTTTCAGTAGACTAAATGCAAAGTGGCAAATAATTTCTGTAGCTTCTCATAGAAATTTAAAGATCTTCAAAGCCTCTAGATTTTCTTCCGAGAGCCTCATAGAAAAGTTAAGGAAAACTACTATTGTTGAAAAAAAAGTTCAATTAATTGTAAAAATATAAGTATAAAATAAGTACAACTCCATCTTTTAGGAAATTGAGGATACATATAGATTTCACCTTCTACATATTCTACACAGAATAGTTAATTATGAAAATGAGTTACATAATAACTGATGTCAAATATGAACAATTTCACAAAACCTTAGGTTGTATCGACAGTACCACAGAAAAAAACAACAACAACAACAACAAAAAAAAAAAACAAGAAAAATTCCTTCCAAATTTCAGACAGGAACCATACTTGACTGTTTTGGGTTTCTCTGTACACTAGTTATCTGCAGCCAATGAAGAGTGTTTTTACGATTTTTGGTTATTTCAGACGCTGACTGTGAGTGTCATTGCTGGTGCTGCCATGTTTCCAAGCAACTGTGCTATATGTAGATGAATATCAAATAAGCCTCAAGGAGATATAGCTTCAGCTCTTTTTGAAATATTGTACAAGTCATTACATGTTCAGTCTATAGCCCAAAACAGCCAGAGATGCTACTTCAATACCTCCAGAGGAAACTGTTATGAAGTTGAATACTACATGTCTAGTTGAAGAATCTCTCATGTTTTCTCAGAGAAAAACTACCCTGACAGACATTCCTATGTGAAGTTCTAATCGCCTAATGTGACATGAACTGGAAAGGCAAGTGTCAAGAGCCATTCCATATAATTTTTGAGGAAAAATAATTTAATAATTAAATTGTGATTATGGCTTGTATGAGGCCTAGTATCTTGCTGTATGAGCCGGCTATGGTATGCAGGAACCTAACTCCTTGTGTCTCCAGTCACAGTGGAGGCCTCAGTGGTCCTATGATGCTGTGATGTCCCAAGGTAAGAAAAATTACATCAGCTGAAAACATCCTGGTTCCTTGAGAACTCAGTACTAATTTAAAAATGTTTTTACCTGGAGGAAAGGACAAACTTCTTATTAACCTGCCATCTCTTCCCACCATCCTCATCAACAGAAGATCCTTCTTAGCATAAGACTACTACTACCCTCTGGGTCATGTGATAATCCCCTCACCATTTTCCTCAATGTAAATGTGATCAATAAATACCCAGGTTCTGGCTACCTTGTGGCCTTTTGTTCTCCATGAACAGCTGACAACTGACTATCCCAGATGCCCGCTGCATCACCATTTTGTAATTTTGTTCATTCTTTTTGCCATTCACTGTAACACCTTGCAGGAAATTGGAGGGGTCCCCAATAGGCAAGGTAAATACCTTTGTCTAGATGCAAATGGTTGCATCTCCTTTGCAACTTACAAGTGAGACACATGATTGTATATAAATTTGTATTGGCTGTTCTGGTGATTTGCATTTAGTCCCTCAAATTCCACTTTAGGAGAATTATATAATACAGATCACACACACACACAGACACACACACACACACACACATTCAGCAATGTCATAGCTAACAATTTATCTACTTTGGAGTTCAGTCTAAGGCTTCCAAAGAGAGTTCTTGTGCTTCAGCCACCATACAATACAGTACCACAATGTGTAATATTCTAAACAAAATATAGAGCTTATAGAAGTATTAAAGATATAATTAACATTTTGTCTAGTGACAGGGATCTCTCTGAAGCAACACTTGTGTGTAACTGCACTCTGAACTATGCTGATGACAGATATCCTTGGATATCTCATCCAAACCCTCATCCCTCTATCTGTAAACATATAAACACCATTAGCACTTTCAAAATTTTAAAACCAATCAACTACTGAAGATCTTGACTACATTGTTATTCATATTATTTGTGTTATACGATCATATTGTGATATTATCTGAAAAGAAACACACTTTTCTAATATGCTCTCCAATACCATGGACAACACTGCCTTTTCTCAAGTGCTTTCACAAGTCAGTGAGAAAAGGGCATATGAGTCCAAAGGACTAGCCGCTGCACTGGGCAAAGGACGGAACAAGGAGCAGCAGGAGTCCTAATCACCCCAGCCATTACTAAGGAAATTAGATTCAGAAGGTGCAGCAGCATCAAGGCACCAAGAAACCCAGAACTGCCATGCAATTCTCATTTAATTCTTCCCCAGAAGCCCAAACCCCAGCTAGTTGTCCATCTCTGAGTCAATAATGTGTTCAGGAGAAAAGTACATGCTGAATTATTCTGGCCTGAGCCATATGCCTTATTCTTAGGGCTTCGAATATAATTTACCATAAAAAACAGAACTATTATCCCATGCCATGGGATAAGTGAGAGAAGAAAAAATAATTTCTGCAAAAAACGAGCAATTAGTTTATAACTGTATTGAATCTAATGAGGTAAAGGCAGAAAATCTTTCTCCCATCAGTACCTACAAACACATTCTGCAATCTGTAACTTGTCTTCCTCTGGACAGTATTTTGAGCTCACCTCCTATCCGGTTGTTACACTCAGCACACTCTCTAAAGCAAACACAACTTCAGTTCTGTCTCACTGTTCTTCCCCTCATGCTCTTCTCAGGCCTGACTGGTGGTTTATAAACATGTCTGTGGGAAGGGAGGATGCAGTTGATTTTATTTTCCTTTCAATCAACTTTCTACTGTTCCGCTATGCCTTTGTTAGACTTCTTTAGGTGTAGGAGCATGGAAAGAGGACTTGAAGGAAGAATGGCAAAGGGCTCTGTGTTCCAAGAGTCTTGTTTTCTCTACTTCTTTTAATGTAGTTCTTGTTTTCCTTCATCATAGTTGTCATCCAAAAACAGATTTTCCATTCGGAGAGCCTGGTGTGTGTTCTTTGGAATGTCCCCGTTTCCTTCCGGTGGCTCCTGCAGAGGCAGTCTCACTACTCTCCCCTCTAATTCTGGTATATTTCCTGCTTGTCCATTTACACTCTTCTCTGTCCCTAGGCCCTGGCAGCTAACCCGTGACTTTTTTCTGCTGACTTCTCTCACCTCATTGACTGGCTCTCTTCAGTGAGTTTCTTTCACAGCTGCTAGAGATCTAAGAATTACTTACCCTTAGAAACTCATACATCTTTTCCTATCAAGCAGAGTAAGTAAGGATTGTTTTTGTTGCTGACTTTTCCTGCTTTGTTCTACAAAACTACACAGTTTCAGCCAACCTTCTACCTTTAAAATTATCCAAGCAGTATATATCCACCAACTTCTTGGTTGGCTTAAACTCCATTTGCTAGGGTTTCAGAACTCTCTTACATTAATGTCTAGTAGCAGCATTGAAAGGACTAGGATTTGCGGTTCAGCACTTAGGCAGTTCAAAAACAGAATGCCTGTCTGCCTTCTTGCAGGCAGCATGTATTTGTGGTGATTTTCTTGGGGTTCCTTCACTTAGCTTCAGTTGGGAGTAGAACGAGGACCCCTTTACATTCCTGGTTGGAAGGCAGAGGAAATCTATCTTACTACACAATATCTAAGAGTTCCTCCAAAGAGAATTTTCTCAGTGGATATTGGCAATTAAATATTGCTTGGTTGTAGGCAATGAAATTGCTGCAGGTATAGCAGTCTTTACAGGAAGGATCTTCAGGAAACACATTCTCACATTAAGCATTTCAGGCTAAATTACGAGGTATTAGGTATTTAAATAAGAAATAATAAGTAGAATTAGGGATACATTTTCTGATTCATTCTGCCACCCACTTAGTATGGCAGCTAAAGCAGAAAGCTTAATTATTTTTTTCCTACCCTGCCCATTGTCTACTGGCAGAGAATAAAATGTGGACAGAAAGGAGAAAAATCTTAAAAGGAACAGAGTGCTAAATATATAACTGCTGCTATTATCCTGCCTCCTGAGATCCAAACCACTTGGTGCATGAAAGGTTAACCACATTCTGTGATAGCACTATACAGCTCATGTGATTCCATTTTATCTAAAAATAGAGTTCTCTGAAGAATGTAGAACTATATTATTATATTAATATTTAAGCCTGCACTCAGTAAGAATCTAAAACCCTGAAAACTTCCTCATCACAGGAAACATAAAGCAAGGATTTATTTAATATCACACAAAGCAGAAGTAATCCTAGAAAAAAAAATAAAAGAGGAAAAAAACACTCTTACAGTTGTAGTATGTTAAGAAGATATGCACAATCTTGATCTTCAATAAGAGCCATTGAACAGGTGGGGACTATAATTTAATAAGCTTTATTTTATCTTACCATTAGACAGAAGACAGCAAAAACAAAGGTGTGATCTTATTAAATACACCAAGTTTGAGTTTATCCACTCAATGCTGAAGACATTAAACCTCACTGAAAAAATAATTCCCTTTTGACTATGCACAAATAAAACCAATGCAAAATTGTTTTCAATTAATGCAAGTAGATTTTCATTTAAGTGAAATGCATTATCATGTTGAAATAATGTAAACAGAAGAGAAATATGTAAATTAAGAGTATACTTTTGAGTAAGGGAAATGAGTGTACTATTATAAGTTATTTATTGATAAAATATGGATAATCATAATACAAATTAAAATAAAAATTAAGACACCTAAAATTTTCCAACAAGATAGGATTTTTTGAAAGTTAGCTGCTTTTGAAAACATACATATCTTCCAGGAACATTGTATTTAGAGATTTTCAATGTTCAGTGCTTTTTTAAAGATCATGATTATAATAACCTCAATATGACTAACATTACATTGCTTATAAAAATTTAAATTGTGGTGATTTCTGGCAGATAACTTTGTTTTTATAGAGAAGTTCATTATTTTCCAAAGCACCTAAAATGCAATGCAAAAAGAGAACAATGATTTTTTATTTTTAATTAACTAAATTGAAAGTTGTTATTTTCCTCTGTTTGTAAAGGTAGAAAGTCCTTAAATTGAATGTTCCCAGTAGCAGAAAAAGAGTTGAATTACCAGAAAAGTATAAAAAACAAGCTTCAAAAATTATACACTTAGTAACCTAATCATTTTGAGGAAGAGGGCACTTAATTCTTAACTACTTCTCTGTAGTGATGACAACTAACAGAAAAGCAATTATGGCATTCAAATTTCCTTGTACCTGCTGGGTCTGAACCTTCACGTTTCCATAGGAAATCCAGTAGTCTGTGATGAATTGAGTTGGGGTTTTATACTGTTTCTTTAAATTAATTGTATTGCCACATTTACTAATCTCTAGTACAATAATCATCAGACCAAGCATCCTTTGTTATGAAAAATGCATATAAACTATGAACAATCAATAATAACTAGAAAATTGAGCTGGCAAAAAGAAATCATTATACATGATTTGGAGTTGCTCTCAATTGTATAAGAGTCTCATCTATAAGAAGACTAATATACAAAATTTAATGGAAAATATTGAGTTATATTAAGGTGAATATGTTTCAGAAAATCAAAAGAAACTGTATCATACTAACTAAATAAATTTTAAGACTTTTTATATATAACAATATAAGTAAGCTCTCAGAAACATATATAATCAATTTCTCCTAAACATTCTACAGACTATTTCTTGATGAGTAATTTCTCCTGAAGATATCTTCATAAAACAGAAAATCAGAGATCAAATGATCTCATATATGAGAGTCTCTCTCTCTGTCAATCTCTTGTTTTCTTTTTCTCTCTCTCTCTTTGTCTCAGTCTCGCTCTGTCTCTGTCTCTCCCTTTCTCTTTCTCTCTGTCTCACTGTCTCTCTCTCTGTCTCTGTCTTTCTGTCTGTCTCTCTGTCTGTCTATCTCTCTCTCTGTCTCCCCTTTTGTTTTACATTTCTAGAGTGTTTGAGTGGGGAAGGGGGCACCTATCTCTAAAGATTAAAAATGAAACTTTTATTTCCCAGGATTTCATATGTGAATAATAGTTGGTGTAGCTACTATTATTATTACTTATATCCTTAATAATTTCTTTTTGGGCCAGAGATTTAGCTCAGCAGCTCAAGCACTTGCCTGGTAAGTGCAAGGTCATGAGTTCGATACCTGTTACCAAAACAAAATTTTTTTTTCTTTTCAATGCTAGAATGTCATTGTTTCAAATCGTAGTGTCAATCCACATAAATCAGCTCAACTTAAATGATATTTATTTAATTCCTCTTATATGTCAAACTTTTGTCCTATGCTCTATGAAGAATATAAAGGTGAAAGAATACTGTTCTTGTATACATGGAGTTTTAAATCATATTAGAAAAGTGAGTATACAAATATACTTTTTAAGGAATTTTATAACTAAGCAATCCTAAAGGGTTTATAATCCAAGAATAGAGTGAAACTTTGAGTTCTTGGTGCAGAATACTGATTGCCATGCATTAATTCATTTAATTTTCAGAACATTATTTTTACGAAGGGTTATTTTTCCTATGTACAGATGAAAAATTTGAGGCTGAGAAAGATTAATTGATATGCTAAAGATGATAGTTAATAACTGATTTATTTAGTAGTAAATTTCAAGTCTATTGATTTCCAAAACACACAAATTCTCTGTATATCATTCAAGTGAATGCAGCAAGGGAAGAAAAGAGTCAAGGGACTCATGGACAAGGATCCAAGTGTAATAGGCAGAGATGCAAGGCATAGTGTGTAAAGAGGTATGTAGAACACAGACATGGAGACAGGCAACTGAAGACCTCTAGAGAACGGTGAGGGGGATACTTACTGACTAAAAGACAATCATACTTTTCTGTGGCTCTATCTCCAGTCCTCTTTAATGGAAGTGTACATTTAAAGGAAGTGTACATCTTTTAGAGTATGCATATATGTAGAACTTGAGCATTGATAATGTCAAATGTGACTCTTTAAGCTATAAGAGAAATAGTTTGAACTTGGTTCATAGTTAAAAATGTTCTCCAAAGGATCTGCTAAATGTTCAAAATTAAAGGCATTTTTTCTCTCTCTCTAAAGGTGAACAACATCTCAAAAGAGAAAAACTAAAATAAATAAATCAATGGGATGTGGAGAAAATAGTGAACAAGCTGTTAAGGTGATGTTAGGAACTTGGCAGCTTGATAATAAATTCAACTGAGTGACCATACACAATGCTGAGTAGAAACCAGTGGAGCAGGTCAAAGTGAGCTCAGTTCGAGAGCTGTTAAACAAATGATGTAAGCACAAGGGTGCTCATTATAACACTAATGGAGCTCAATTTCAAATCTTCATAATTTCCATTGCTTCTTTCCAAGACCCTGGGAAAGGCTTGGACAATACAATCATATCTTTTGTAAACCTGGCAGAAATAATTTATTTCACCAAAGTTACTTAACATCACTGTTTCATTTCTCTCCAATTTGACCTCTTTCACAAGACTTCTATTACTTCAGAAGTCTTTGCAGTGGCAACAGTCATTATTGGGATCTATAATAGCTACAAAGATATTGAATTGCAGACTTTATTTTAAGAGGATCATGTCCATGATTCTCAGTTGCTTAATTGTAGAACAGTTACTAAAATTATTTCTAGTCCTCTTGATGCAATTATATTCACATTATTCAACCATCTACTATACTAACTCACTTATTTATCCTATTTTGAATTTATACTTTTATTTATCTTAAAAATGCAGATGCTTCATATCCCACAAAACCCTAGCAATAAATCATAGTTTCTCGAATGGGGAGATTGATAACTGATTTGCAGATAAAGGAATCAATGTGGCATAACACTATGACACTATTAGTACTCTGGAATGGGAGTGAAAAGCGCTAATTTCTAGTTTTAGGATGGTATATACCTAAGCATAATAATTTCAACTCTTTAGGTTTAAGTTATGACATCTGTAAAAATGGAAAGGTTAATCCACTTTAAGATTTCCAAAGACCAGTCCTTGAATTGATATTCATTCACAATACATTTTTTAAGACAATTCATTTATTCTCACATGACTAGGTGTGTAATGAATACCTACTGTATGTTAGAAGTTGCTGGCACCAGGAATTCAAAGACCTTACTACCTTCCTTAAACTGAAAGTCTAGTTGGGGTGAAGTGTGGTTTGGGAGGTAGAAAGTAAACAAATAATCACATAAGCTAATACAAAATTACATACTACATTTAAGTACTATGAGTGTAAATTTAAAAAAAAACACAGGAGGCTGTAAAAGTAACTTCTGAAGATCAGATAAGACTTCTCCAAGAATGTGTCACTTGCGATAAGATTAGATGAAGAGTGTATGAAAACAGGAGATAAAAGGTAAGGCTGATGGTTTTAAATTCAGGCGATGGCAACACATGGACAATATCCTAAAGTGTAAGAAAGCAAAGCTTCCAAGAACAGTGGTCTTTAAATTTTATTTTGATAATATATGACAGTTAAAAATTATGCCACACTACTATATCAGTGAATTTATGCATTTATTTGTTCATAAATGGTATATGTGTATGATTATGTTTTACTGCATGTAATGCAAAAATAACAAAAATAAAAATATTTAAAGATTACGTGATTGGTTTCATTCAAAACACAGCTCTGTTGTAACTCGATTATGGATCTTTACTTTTGAAAATTTGATTTAATGTTTTGTGATTAGAATTGACTTTACACACAGTTTATGCTAAACCAAATTTTGGTGACTATTGCAACTTTCAAGAGTAAGTCTATAAAAAGAAATAAATCTTAATAAGAAAATTGCTTTATTAAACTTGACAAATTATAGATTTTTTTCAACTAAACAACTCAGTAAACAAAACATTCTGCTACAAATTTCTTAGTAAATTGGCATTTTCTGGCAAACGAGTTACCATGTGCTGCATTTTTTAAAAATTAGTTCACTTTTATTTAGATATAATTGACCATTAAAAATGGAATATTTTCAAAGTGTACGACCTTATGATTTGATTTACATTCTCATTCCGAAATGATTGCAACAATCAAATTAACACACATATCATCAGTGTCAGTCACCATTTTTGTGGGAAGGAGAGGGTAAGGTGATTTCAGGTCTACTTTTTAAGCCATTTTCATGTAAATAGTACAGTAGTGTTAAATCCTGTATCACCAGGGTATCCACTAGATCCCCAGAGCTTATTCATCTTATAGCTGGAGGTTGGTGATCTTTGAATATCTCCCCATTTCCCCTGCCTACCAACCCTGCAAACACCATTTTATTCTCTGTTTCTATGAGCTTGCATATTTTATGTTCCACATGTAAGTGAAATCTAACTGAATTTTCCTTCTTGACTTACTTCACTTAGTATATTATTCTCTAGATTTATCCATGTTGGAAATGGTAGTATTTGTTTCATTTTTGAGGTCAAATACCATTCTGTGTGTATAAAATTCACAAGTTATGCCCCTCTTTCTGATCCTAAATAACCTAGTTCATTCAAAGCTATCAGTGTTAAATGTTCCATTTCACAGGAAGATAAACTATTGGCCCACTTGTTAATAACCTCTGTAGTTCTCCTATACACAAACACACTTACACATGCAAACCAGTCACTCAGTTGTATTCTGCACATTGACTGTTGTGAACAACAGCACAATGAACATGAGAAGGCAAGTGTCTCATCAATACACTTATTTTAATTGTTTTGGCAATATACCTACAAGTGAGATTTCTGCATTTTATGGTAGTTCTTTAATTTTTTGAAGAACCACCATGTCATTTTACATAATATTTACATCACTTTACCTTCTTACCAGGGATGTATATAATTTCCCATTCCCCCAGATGCTTGCCAAAACTTATTTATTATCCCTTATCTCTTTGGTAATATCCATCTAAGCTGGTGTGAAGTGGTATCACATCATGGCTTTCATTTGTGATTCCCTGATTATTAGTAATGTTAGTCATGTTTTAATAAGCCTATTGACATTTTGTATGTCTTCTTTGAAAAATGTGTATCCAAGTTCTTTGCCAATTTTTGATTAAAATTTTAGTTTGTTTTGCTATTGAATTGCATGTGTAGTTTATTTTGTATATTAACTCCTTACTAGAAATATAGTTTGTAAATATTTTTCTTCTTATGTGTTGCTATTGTGTTGACTTTTTCGCTTGCTTTTTGTTTGATATAATCCAATTCTTTTATTTTTGCTTTGTCTGTGCTTCTGATGTTGTATTCAAAACATTGTTATTTTCCAGACAAGTATAGATGAGTTTTTACCCTTTTTTTTCTTCTAAGGAGTTCTGTGATTTCAACTGTGACATTAAAGTCTTTAATTGAGTTTGAGATTACCCCCTTAATCATTTGGGGCAATTTCTTAGGATAGGGGTTATAATGAGAAAGAGAGAGAAAGGGGTGAGGGTTGGAGAGGGAGACAGAGAGATCCTTCAGTTCTGTTTCTCTGGAGAATCCTACTCCATTTTAGAAAGAAACTTGAGCATTTTCTGTTATTAAAAATAAAGTGTCCATTGATAAGATGCACATATTTCTATAAAATGTATACTTAAAACTTAATGGATACCTAAAATATAAGTTCTAAAATAACTGATATCTAATAAAAATACTGAGCATATTCAACAAATGCATCTGTGTGCACCAGTTTTGCACTATTCACATGTTACGTCCCTCTTTCTAGTCTTAAAATAACCCATTTCATACTCATCTTCAGTATTAAATATTCCATTTCAGGGGAAAACAAACCATCATCCTATATGTTGTTGAACTCAGTAGTTCTTTTTCTCCTAAATTTCTCTTTTAAATTTATAATTGAACATCATAAATATGTGGGTAAATTTGTGGATGTGAGATATCTATGAAAAATTATCTAATAAGTAAATCTTAAATGGCAGAGACATTAAGATGTTATATTTTTCAAAAGTCAGATCTATATTAGCAAAGCCTTGAAGCTATGTGAAGTTAGAGTTGGCATTAAAGAGATACTATGGAAATTAAGGAACAAGTAATTTCTACTAAAGGCAATAGATGTGAAAGCACTGAGGATTTTTTTTTAAAGAATACAACCAAACAAAATAAAACAGAGTACAGTTAATCACAACAAAACTATGAACATGGTACATGACTTCTAAACAGGGTAAAAGGCAATCAATAATCGCTACCATAATGCCTCTTGTTATCTGCAATATAACTGTGCACACCATCAGGGATAAATAAAACAAACAAAATAGAACAAAATAAAACCAGTAAAAAACAAAACAAAACAAACAAAGCAAAACAATGTAAGCAATACAGAACTTCAAGATACTAGTAAAACAGTAGTGGCTACCATAATGCTTCTTGCTATCTTCAGAGTAGTTACTTACCCCTTAGGATGTAATACAATCAAACAACACAGAATAGTGTTAAATCAATCAAAACAAAATAATGAAAGCAATATAGGGTTTCAAAACAAGATAATTAGACATCCTCAATGGCTGCAACTATATATTTTGTTATCTTTGAAATAGCTGTCCATGCCATCAAGTATAATAAAATCACACAAAACAGAAGAAAACGAAACTAATCAGAACAAGGAAGACAATATGAGTTT
>RJWT010010025.1:0-24567 GCA_004365215.1 Cuniculus paca | reverse complement strand
GTAAAAGAGAAAAATATAAAATACTGTTTAGATAACAAATTTGCTTGAAAAGATATGAAAAATAGTTTATTATGAGTCAAAAGTGAATGCCCATAGCCTAGGTTCAGACTCAAGATGCCCTGAATGACATGTTCCCCTGTGGAAAATTTTATAAGAACATTCATAGCTATAGAATAGAGATTATAAATCAAATATACCTAGCATATACATTGGGGCGGTCAAGTGGTAGGCAGTCTTCAGAGTTGAAAAATCTTTCTCTAAGTTTCATAGATTATCTAGTAGACTTCTTTGCTCTAGGGTTGAAGGAAGACAGAAATTTGCGAGGTTTAGCGATTCTTACCAAGACTTTCACCAAATAGTCACAAGGATCTTAGGCTATTTACAGAGGTTGAAAGTCAAAAATAATGCCTTGACCTACAACTCTCCCTTTCTCCACAGTCATGATGTTCTATGCTATCAAGATCAATCAGCCCAATCATTTTTGTTCTCTTTTGTATATTTTCTTTTTTAGTATATGTTTGCAGTATGTGATGCTTACGTTTCTCTTAGAAAGCAGGCACGTGTATTTAACAATCTGGATTCATTTTACTCCCCTTCCTTTTCCTACCCACTTGTCTCGCTTCATCTCTATATACCCTTTCCTCATTTTCATTACTGCTATTTTTGGTTCTAGTCCTGGCCTTTTAGTCACCCAGGAAGGCTCTGCAGGCCACCGCACCCACCCTTGGGCTTTCCCAAGCAGATCCTCCAGTCTTCCATCACAGACTTCTGGAGCTCCTGATGCTCCTAGGGATCATTGCCATGGGATTCAGGTCTCTGGTGGATTTTTTGGATGTTTATTGTGTAGACAGATCTCTTGCAGTCGTCTTCATCTGACTCTGTGGGCGAACTCTGTAAGCTAATCTTACAAATTTCTGTGTTCTGCGTTAAATCTGTTACTCTTGCAAAATATTGACTACAATAGTCCCTCTTACCTAGCTGTACTATTACACCCACAGCCTGCTTTTTCCATCTCCCTGTCTCTCTGATTCCACAGTCTTTGGTAACCAGGCTTCCTGTATGTAAAAATACATGCAGTTTTAGTCTATTCAAAACTGAAAATCAGAAAAGATTCTATAGGTGGATACTTTAGTTAGAAGATCTCATTATATTTAAAACTTATTTTTATTTAATTTCTCATATGTATATATACATATTTTTTTTTCTAAATAAAGTCCATAAACTTGAAAAAACCACCATGGTAGGTTTTGTGTTTGTTTTATTTTGTTTGCAGCAAACAGAGATCTCCCACTTGCCTTCTATGGGGAAAATTATTGCCAAATTTTCGTTAGTGTTATATAAGGAAAGTAAAAAATAACATTAAAAGTATGGACTATTATAGATATTTTACATATGCTTCGGACAATTTTATACAGGATTTTTCTTATTGAATTACTTGAATGGCTACTTTATATAAAATGAGTATGTATTGGCATATTCATAACAAATAGTTTCTTTATGAAATAACATTTATTCTGGAAATATGAAAAGAAAAAAGCATAAAATGTCTTCTTTTCTTTAAAAGATCTCTCTATTGCTCCCTAACACACACTTACGTATCCATTATTGTGATAAAGATAGATTCACATAACACCTCAGATACCAGGATGTCATCACAGTGCACCAGCAGTTTTATAAATGTCAGTTCCTGAGTATTACATGTGAAAGTGCAGTGCACAGTAAAACATTGAACTGGCCTTTTGGCAATCACTGAAGTATTACATTTTAAAGGTCAGATGTACATGATTGCTTTACCTGAGCCACTTTGTTGGAAGAAAAGCTGAGCCACCCACAACTTGTTTAAATTTTCTGTAATGGTTCAAAACTTAAAAAGAAAGAAATCCAGAAATATAAAGTGAAACTTCCAGATCAAAAAAGGAAAGATATTTTTCATCATGAGACTTTGTAAATTGAGAATGACATAAAGAAATTATGTGTACCATAAAAATATGATGTAACTTTTAAACTTAATACATGTATCCAAAACATCTGGCTGTAAAAAATAAGGTCATGCACGTTTTTCTTTATCTTATTCAGTATTGATGCAATTTTTACATGTAAATTTATTTGTATTTTTTACTTAATAGAGATGGGACTTTATATCTTCCATTTAAACTTTATAAGCTCCAAACTTGTTCTAATTCTTCTGAAAAATAGTTCTGGAGGTACACTTCAAGATTCAGTTACCTGCCGGACGTGGTGGCTCACGCCTGTAATCCCAGCACTCGGGAGGCTGAGACAGGCGGATCGTTGTGAGTTCGAGACCAGCCTGGGCTACAAAGTGAGCTCAAGGCCAGCCTGAAAGGCATAGTGAGACCCTGTGTCAAAAACAGGGCTGGGGATCTAGCTCAGTGGTCTAAGCGCCTGCCCGGCAAACGCAAGGTCGTGAGTTCAATCCATGGTGCCAAAAAAAAAAAAAAAAAAGATTCAGTTACCTTTCAGAATATTAATTCTTCCAGGTTATCAATAACAAATATCACAGAAATTCTTTGAGAATGTGTTTGCATACAGAGTCCTGATATGTTATTGCAGTAAAATAGGTCCATATAACTTTTAAATGGCTCCTTAAAACAACAATATTACTATATGTGAATGTTTCTCATCTTAATCTCTTCTAAAATAGAGGTATTTGCCTTAAATAATTAATAATATGCAAAATTCAGAACAAGTAGATGAGCAGAGGCATAATCCTAGACATTTAAAAGGATCATCCAGATTAGAACTGTTTCCTCCTTGAGTCTACTGAGAAGTCCACATTTATGATGAGATTCTATAACTTTTTCAAACACTCTGTTGACAAAAACAAGAAAGTCTAAATTGTTATAAAATATCTATTAAGAGATTTCAACAAAAATCAGATAGTAAAGATCATTCATGCACTTAATTATATTATAATGTGATGCTTATAGATTAAATTTTTTTCTTTTCCAACAAGAAGATAATGATTTTTTAAATTTGCCTTGCATTATCTCTAAATCTTCTATGTAGTATTCAGACATACCTCTGGTATACTTGTGAAAAGGTAAAATAAAACTAATTCCAAAATAACCCATTAGGAGCTGAAAATTTAGAAGTGATCTAGTTACAAGATAATTATAAAATACTATCAAAATCAAACTTTTCAAGTATTTGAAAATTAACCAAGGTTTGAAAAATCTCAAGGATAATTACTTTAAAGGTGAGCTTCAGTAATAACAGATAGTTTTGGTATTAAGTGTGCCTTATTTCTATCTATCTATCTATCTATCTATCTATCTATCTATCTATGTATCTATGAATTGCTGCATTTATTTTGAAAATAAGTATCATCATAAACATAGCAACTGAGAAGCTAGCACCTAAGAAGATACTCAGATAAGTGAGAAGGAAGAGTTGATTTTGTGCTAACCAAAGACTCATCCTAAAAAATTACTACTACCGTATTTGATATAACCGTTCCCTGGAAAATCCTTGGCTGTTTGTTTGTTTGTTTAACTGACTCAAGAGTCAGAATTCCAAGTGATAAAATCCTTGTGCCTAAAGAATGAATCTAAGATAATCAAGAATTGTTCAACATGGTAGTAACAAGAGGTAGTAACATTACCTGAACCAAAAAGAGACTAATCAAAAATGTTAAAAGGAAATGTGGGGAAGTGGATGCTCACCGGGAGAAAGAATGAAAGAATGATGCGTTCTTAGGAATCTAGACACCATACACAGAACACTGCTGAGAAAACCCTAAACTCATTTCTGGCACAACAGGAACTGAGGACCAAGGCAGATATGGACAATTCCAGAGCATGAAGACACACCCAACAGTGTTCCCCAAGAAATGTTAGTCCAAAGCAAATAAACACAGATCTTTTATACAGCATTGAGATTTCAGGGTGCACCCAGGACAATGAACTCGGAATTTAGAGTATTTGATCAGGAGCTTCACAAACAGGAAAAACAGTGATTCTGAAAAACTTTGACGATGGAGTTGGTTTCTGATTTCCAGTGCCGCCATATTAAATTATATAAAATATGCAAGTTTCAAAAATCAGTTGTACAATATGCAAATAAACAAGAAAGTATGGCTTATACACAAGAAAAATCAGAAAATAGAAATTGTCCCTGAAGATACCCAGATATTTAACATACCACAAATGTGCTGCAAGAGAGCTATTATTAAAATATTTAAAGGCTAAAAACCTTTGCTAAATAAAAGAAAGTATGAGAACAATATTTCTTCATTAAAGAACACCAAATGAGATAGACATTAATTATAAAAATAGTGGAAATTCTATAGTTGAAATTTCAATAATTGAAATGAAGGGTTCACTAGTAATAAAAATCGATCATGAGAAGAAATAGGAAACTTAAAGACAGATCTCTTGGAATTATTAAATCTGAAGAACAGGAGAATAATAGAAAATGGTAAATAAAATGAACAAAGCCACAGACAGCTATGAGATCGCATCAAGCATACAAATTTATTTATTTTGAAGATCCCACAAGGAAAGATGAATGAAAAGAATAGAAAATCTATTGAAGTGAATACTGACCAAAACCCTCTAGATTTGACGAAAAGCATAATGTGCACATCGAAGAGACTCACTAAACTCCAAGTAGAAGAACTCAACCAATATCATGACATGTCATAATGAAATTCTTGAAAGTCAGAGAAAAATAAAAGAACTCTGAAGCCAGACATGGTAGTGCTTCCTTGTAAGTGCTGCAGTCTGGGAGGTTGAGGCAAGAGTCTGAGAGACTTTGAGCCCAGTCGGGGGATTTAGTGAGACTCTGTCTTCAAATTAAAATTAAAAACAATTAAGGGGGTAAAGTTTAGAATGTAGCTCAGTGCAAAGACCCTGTGATCAATCCCCAGTACTGACAATAAATTTTAAAAGTGAAAAGGAAAACTTTATTATAATAAAATATGACTGAAGTATAACTTGTGATCAAAATAAATAGCATTGCTTCAGAAATCCTGCAGTTCAAAGTCAGTGAGATGAATATTAAATTGACTAAAAGAAAGAGACTTAATAAAGTATTTTAGTTAAAAGGATGAAATATTTGTCATATAATGGAAAAATGATGGAGATTTATTACTCAAAGACATTCTGTAATTGCTAAGGGTCTAGCAGGTTGAAATCAAAGGAACTACCCATAATTCTAATGCACAAGAGGAAATAATTAACCCTGGTAATATTGAACAAATAAACATTAAAAGAATAAAATTATATTTATTTAGAAAACTTTGCTTAGTAAATGATTTGAAGTCAATCATAAAAATGCATAATTTTAAAACAATGATGTCAGACATATAATGTATACAGATGAAATTAATTAAAAAATGCAACCACAAGGAATTTATATTTATTTTATATTACAGTACAGTGATCATTATATAAACTGCTGAAAATCAGTTGCCATTAATATGATCTAAAATGTTTATTCCAAATATAATTTTATGATTTTATTTATCTCATTTTGTATTTTATTCTTAAGATTTTTAATGGGCAAATCATTATATTTATTTATGAGACAAAATGTAATGCTTTAATCTATGTATACATTATTGACAGATCAACTCTTAACACACCTGTAAACTAAGCAATTTGTCAATTTGTTGTAGTAGAAACACTGGAATTTCAATGAGCAATTTTTAAAATATATATTACATTACAATGCAGTGTGGTCAGCACACTGTGTAATGGATTGCTAAAACTTATGCCTCCAATTTAAGTGAAACTTTGTATACTTTGGTAAACATGTTAACGTTCCACCTCCCTCCTACTTCTCTACAGCACTTGGTAACTACATACTACTATTTCTTTTTTATCATTACTAAATTTATTAGTGCATTTTAAATATGCATAATGTTCTCGTTCATCATAAGGATTTTGTACCTGTGTATGATTTTTCCCAATTCCTCCTTTTTTTCCTCTTCATTTACCCTCCTTATTTACAAAAACATTGTTTCCATTTTCCTTTTTCTTTTCTTTTTTTCGGTACTGGATATCAAACTTATGACCTTGCGCTTACCAAATAAGTGCTTGAACTGCTGAGCTAAGTCCCCGGCCCTCTATTTTTCATTCTTTTCTCATCCTTCCTTACCCCTACCTCCTCCCTAGTTTCCTTTCCCATTTGAACATTTTCTTCCTATTTCACAATATCTTTTTATATTTTGCAACTTATTTACACTTTTGGTTTCTCACACCAGAGGGACAATGTGATATTCACACTGGTGTCTGATTTATAGTATGATCTCAAGATACATCCATTTACCTATAAATATTTCAAGCTTATCTTTTTTTATGGTTTACTAGTACTCCCTTGTATAAAAAAACTTCTTTATCCATTCATTTGTTGGTAGGCATTTGAGCCATTTCCAAGATTTAGTTCTTGCTAACTGTGCTGCTATAAACATGGATGCACATAGATTGCTGTGGTATGATGTTTTTAATTTTTTGGGGAAGATACCAAGAAAGGAAATCACTGGGTCAAATGGAAACTCTAGGTTTAGTTTTTGAGGAATCACCAGATTGATTTCCACAGTGGTTGCACCGGTCTACACTCTTGCCAACTATGAAGAAGGGTTCTTTTTTCCTCACAGCCCTGCCAACATTTCCTATTGGTTGATTTCTTGATAATAACTATTCTTTCTGCAGTGAGATGAAATCTCAGCACAAATGAAGAAATAGAAATGGCAAAGAAATATGTGAAAGAATATTCCACATAAATGGTCATTCAAGAAATGCTAATTAAAATATGCTACTATTTCTCAGAGATCAGCTTATTTAACCATCCATGTGTATGTGAGATCATACAGCACTTATTTCTGTGACATTCTATTTCACTTAGCATGTTGTTTTGTAGATCACTCCACACTGTAGCACATGACAAGATTATTCTTTACTACAAGCTGTGCAGTATTCTTTCACTATGTATACCATGTTTTCTTTATCCTCTAATGGACACTTAACCTCCTTGCACATCTAGACTATTTTGAATGATACTACCATGAACATGACAATGCAGATTTCTCTTGGATCAATTTTAATTCCTTTATACAAATCAAACATATATTCACAATTATATAAATACTGTGATGTTTTACTTAAGGAAACAGGGAATTTTAATCTAATAATTACATTACTGCTTTATTAAGCTTGCAATGTTTTAGCTGAGAAAAGAAGATATTTTACCATGCAATTACAAATACATTGTAACAATTAGTGTACCAGAGACCATGTCATGTACTTTAAAACTTATTAACTATGGTGCAAAAATAGAGGGCATCTCGATATTTACAAATTATACTATGGTTCTTAAACATAAAATTCAACATTACTATGAGTACTTGTAAAAGGAGATATATTATTTGATATACTGTTTTAAACAAAGTAAAAACATATTAAGCTTTGTGTAAAGTTCTGAAGTACCACTCCTTACGATATTATTCTGTGAACAAATTTATACAATCTGAGAAAATTCTAGGATACATAATTATTAACTTTTGAATTTTAACACTAAAATATATTTTTTTCTTCTCATAATTATTTTGAGGGAAGGTTCTTTCATTAACATAAGCAACCATACTCAGATTAAAAAAATGACTCAGTAAAACCTCTTATTGTATTCTTATTTTGCATAAATCAAGAACTATCTAGGTCATTTTATTTTCTAGAACACACACAATTATTGTTTTTCCTCTTCAGAAACAGATCTTACCTATCATGAAGAGGTGTTACTCTACAATAATGAAAATTTGTAGTAAGATTTCTAAACTTAAAAATATCTGTGTAGTCATTTATTTTCCTTGTGATGCTCCAGGGATTCATTCCTCATTTCAGATAAATTTTTCCCAGAGCAGAAGCTTGTACAGACATTTGTTTAAAAATCTAAAACAAACAAACACAAACTGGAGTTTTGAATAATGGAAACTCCATATGAAAACTGAAATATTTTAATATTCTTTAAATTATCTCAATATAACTCTACAGCTGTACAGAGTGATAAAAGTAGCCAACCACATGAATAAAACATTTTGGAATTAAACTTCTATGTTGTACAAAATAGGGCATTTCAAGCCCTGGTACTCAGGTGAACCATCATTTTCAAGTAGAAGTAAAATTACTGAGAAATTATGAAAATGTGAAATTAGTTCATTGATCTTTTTATTCTCACTGAATATTATCCAATATAAATATTTTATGACTAGACTTCCAAATATTAAGGGTGAATACTAACTCACTGAATCCTTAGATGGGATGTGAAGTGTGTGTGTGTGTGTGTGCGTGTGTGTGTGTAAACTCATGTGATGAAATGGTGCTCAGATTCAGGTGTTGTGCAAGATCAAGAGGTTTTGCATAGAAAGAAATGAATGGAGAGAAAACAAACAATGAGAAGGTTAACACAGAAGTCGTGATTAAAGTAAGTTTATGTAATTATTTCCAGATGTAGAGGCATTAAACTAAAACTGTTTTCTTACTTTAATTCTACAGGTATCCATTATGCTACCTTTATGCGCATATATGTGAGTGTGCATGTATATATGCGTATGTACCTGTTGTTATGTGACACAAATTTTTCATGAATAGTTGTGATGCAGAGAACAGATAACATATGTATAAAGCTTTATATATATGTAACATATATACATATAAGGGAATTGTATATATAATATTAATATATATAAAGGTCTTGTTATACATACATTATACATACATATATATGTATATCTATATAGAGAGAAAGAGAGAGAGAGAGATCTTGTTAAAGCTAGTCTTGGTATACTTAAACTCAAAAGAGTTGTTGGATATGGCTGGTGGCTAGCAGGGCTTCATTTTAGCTACTCAAAGATGATCACGTGTTTCAGGGAGTTGTTTTTAACGAAGTATTTTGTTGACTGTGACAGTCAACCTCTGTTTGAGCTATCAATTTGCATTGCTTTCCAGGAAAACATTAATTTTGACTGACTTGAGATTTTAAATTAAAAAAATCTAATGTTAACCAGATATAGTTGTGAAAAAGGAAACAGAAAAAGTAAAGGGGCTCAGTCTTATACTGGAAAGGAAAGAAAAGAAAAAAAGGAACGGCTAGGAAGAAAATATTCTAAAATAGAAACATAACTATCAGTAAAAAGAAAGTAGAAATAAATTTTTAAAATGTTCATCGTGTCACTTTGGATAAAACATATGATAATTAAAGTACAAAATTCAGCTTCATGCCCTTTACAAGGCTATTTATAGGCAAAGACCAAAGTCCAAAATTAGGCAACTTTGTGTCATATAAGATTTTTAAAAATGGGGCTTTAAAAATAGAGCTTTAAAATAGAACTATTGTAATATCTACTCAGAAATGATCACACAGGAAGATAGCTAGAACAATACAATGAATTGAACAATATTAAAAATGTCATACTTAAGGAATCTAAATTCTATGCACATTTTATAAGTACATGTGAAACAGTAATAGTTGACTATGCACTAGCCAGAAAGATTCAGTGTTGGAAACTTTGAATAGCTGAAACAAAGCTGGGAGTACCTTTCTTAGTCTTACTGTTTTATAAGGAAATGGTTAGTACTCATCGATAAGCCATTTTATTTGGTCTTTCTGATATTTTCATCCATGTTAGTCCATCCATTGTTAGTCACAAAACTAACATATCAAACCTGATACAAAGTGTAATTTTACTACACCATGTGCTTCTCTACGTCCTTGAGCCTGTTCATATAAGTGCTTAATATTTCTTTCTACATATATCAGTGGTTGTTAATCATCAGTATGACTGTGTATTTTTTTCTTGCTTATAAAGGCTTTTTGTGGTCTTCCTGAGTCATACCTTTCCCATTAGTTCTTTCATTTGACGGATACAGAAAAAAATGTATGTATGTGTGCGTGTGTGTGTGTGTGTGTGTGTATGAGAGAATGCAATGATGTTCATTTGTATGTTTGAGTGTATAATTATATCACAAGCACTTGTAGATAATTTGATAAAAGAAATAAACTGGAAAGGAAAAACTGAGTAAGTAGATAAAAGCCTTTACATAACAGTTTCTAGATAATGACTTTTTATTTAAAAGACATAATGAAATCGGCCAACATGTTAGCACTGTTTGAGCTCTCCAACTCTTTTGCGTCTGTGAATATTATTTATTGCCATGGTGTGTGTCATGCAATTTCCATCTGATCAAGAAGTTTATTTGACAACAGAATTAGTGCTTATCTTCCCTGGGGCTTTTCTTATTTATGTAGCACCAACATGCTACCACGAAGCCACCTGATAATAACAGCACTCCGACAAATCTGAGGGGAAAATTTCAAAAGTATTCTACCAATATGTCACTGCAAAAGGCATATTGGTTCTCCATTTTGGTATGTCTGTGTCATTTCCAAATAGATGCGCATTTCATTCTTGAAGTCTGTTTTGCAGGTTTTATCTCAATCCAAGGGTCAGTAGTTACTGCCTCTACTAGTGTTCTCATAATCTTTAGACCTCTTTTTTCTTCTTACCTAGTCTCTCCTTAATTATACTTTCAGTATCCTTCTGATGAGACATCTGGTAGACTGTATAATACCACCCGAAGATGGCCATATTCTAATCCCTGGAATTTATGATTATGCTACCTTTTAGAAGAAAGAATTTAGCAGATGAGATTAAATTAATAATCTCAGGATCAGCAGCCTATCATGATTTATGATTGTGGGTACTGAATGTAATTAAAAGTACTTTTATAAGAGGAAGACAATCAAAAATTTGAATATATAAGATGAAATAATATGTCTAGGACAACAGACATTACAGTGATGTAGTCACAAGTCATGAAAAGTTAGTCTTTGAAAGCTAAAAGAGGAGAGGAACTAACTTTCCTCTAAAGTGCTCAATAGGAACCAGCTTTTCATCCACCTGAAGATAAAAATTGACTTGTGAATCCTGGCCTCCAAAATGTTAAAAAATGTATTTCTGTTGCTTAGCACACTAAGATTGTGATAGTATTATATAAAATCAACAGAAAGCTAATAGAATACTTAAATGTTTATGTCTACATAAAATAAAAGTAAAAATACAAATAATACAAAGCATATACTGTTGTAACTTTGCATTTTCAGATCAGAGAACTGCCTCCTGTTTGCTCTATGGACTGTATGAAGCCTGTGGCTTCTCTAATGTCTACACTACTCTAGTGGAAAGGGCGGGTGCACGATGACAAATCAGGGCTCTGAATATTAATGACAATTAGAAAGGTGTCTCCATCAGTTTTCAAAATGTGTGTACATTCACCTTTCCCCAAATGGCTACCTGAATAAGTGGCCATTGAAAAATCCAACTTATATAATCACAATCTTTGTTATGAAAATCATATTTCTTTAGTCAAAGTTTATAGGTCTAGAAATTGGCTAAGCTTCAGGAACCAGACATAGGAAGATAAGTTTAGTGATGTGACAATTGTCAGCTAGTTGATGATCAATTGTATCCCATTCCCTTTGCCTCCCCTCAATTCCTCTTCCCTTGCTCATTTACAAGCTTTGCTTCCATTTCTTCCTTCTGTTCTCCTTTATTTATGTCCCTTCTTTCCTTTCCCCCTCCCCCTCCCTTGTTCCCCTTCTTATTTGAACATTTTGTTCCCATCCCAATGTCTACTATATATTTTGGTCCTTATTTACACTTTCAGTTTCTCACACCAGACAATGTGGTATTTAAATACTTGTGTCTGATTTATTTCATTGAAGAGTATCATCTTAAGCTGCATCCATTTGTCTAGAAATATCTCAAGTCTATCCTTCTCTATGGAGCTAACCATATAGGCTATCTCCAAGTTTTAGCTATTGTGAATTTTGCTGCTATAAACATCAATAAGTATCTATCCCTGAAATACAACAATGTTAATTCTTTTGAGAAGATAACCTGATAAGAAGTATTTGGTTCAAATGGAATCTCTACCTTTTTTAAAAGAATCTTCCATAGTGGATGTACTAGTTAACATTCCCACCAATAATATAGAGAGGTACCTGTTTCCTTACAACCATTCAAGCATTTGTCATTTTTCAAAAAAGTTCAAAAGTATAAAATATTTCAGTCACCCAGTTCTTTGCTTCTTAAGTAATTGATTAGGCATATTCATTGCGGATATTCTATGTATCTCTATTGTCACATTGTGCCTTGGATAATAAGTGTTCTCTTTACTACTGGAAATAAAAGTATCAACAGCTTAAAATCTAATCAAAAAAAGAATCAAAAACAGAAACACCAGAGCCAATTCAGAAAATGCATCCTTAAATTTCTGTTCTTCTGAAAATACTTTTAGTACCAGGTTTATATAAATCAGGGTCCTTCAGAACATAAGATACACAAGAAAGTCAGTAAATAAGCAGGTTGGTAAGTAGTAGATAGAAAGACAGAGATAAAGCAATTCTCCAACCCCTTTTTGAAACAATCTTGAGGGATGATGATGAAAATAAATATAACTGATTTGTAAAACTTTGAGCAAGGCAAATTTTGTTCCTTTGCATAAAGAAGAAATGGCCAGGCCTGGCTCATGTAATTGTAGAGGCTGAGACATTCTGAGCTCCACACTGAACAATCAGGAGCCCCAGATCTGAGGGTATAAAGACAGTTTTCCAGTAGATGACCCTGACTTGAAATATAAAAGAAGAGAATAAAAATAGTAACTTGACTTCCCAAGATCATTCCTGGAACACACTGGTAATAAATCAGGATTCCTGGGAATGATGCGCTAAGATAATTCATTCAGCTGTCTCATTGGGAAGCGCTTTTTGGAAAGTTTATTTCAAATATCCCATAGCTGAAAGAATCAGAACTCATCAGAGATGGAAATTGAACTGCAGAGAAATTGCACTGCAGAGAAATTGCAACATAGACCTTGTTCAATTTCGTCAAGTGCTTTGGAGCTAGAATATTCCCTTAGAGTTTTCTCCAATTTGAAATAATGGGCCACAGGTTTGTAGCCTCCATATTAACCAGTCATTGACTATGAGCTTCCCTAGAGAAAGGACATCTCATTAAAAAGGATATTAAAATTAAGCATGAAAAGGTACACAACTTTATTAGTTATAAGGTAAATTCAATTAACAGTTCGTACCACAAGAATGGCCAAAATTAAAAAGGCTGACACAAGTGTTGTCAAGGATCTAGGGTAATTAAGAAATATTGGACACTGTTAAAAGGTGAGTAAAACTGTACGATTGCTTTAAAATGCTCTTTGATAATATGTTCTAAAGTTGGACGAATGTGAACAGAATGAATTAAGTTGTAGTCCAAAAATAAATCCCAAAACACTGTGTTCTTACACTTACCAAAATGCATATGATAGAACGTGCTCACCTGCAGTATTTATTATAAAACCAAACTGTATCAGTTTTTAAAATTTGGCTTAGATAAGTGAGAATCAATGTTCTACAACCACGTACAATAACATAGATAATTTTCATATAAATTGGCTTTAAATATTAAATGTGTCAAAAAGTGGGCTTAAACTACTATTTCATTTATATTGCATATAGAAAAGTCTGCGTTGTTAGAATGTAGAAAGAGAAATAAATGCTTTTAAAGAAGTGAAAAGATTGTGTCCTTCATAGTTATAATGCAAATAAAGGCAAAGTGGAGTTACGGTACTAATTTTCATTTATAAATGTTGTAAAAATATCAAAATTTGCATTATATACAGAATATGTTACTGCAAATGTAAATTGGTGTCAGTCTTAAAGAGGAAGTTTTATACATAACATACAAGACACTTCTTCTAGGTTAGCAAGCATAAATATCAGCTAGAGTTCTAGGAGACGGATTTCTGAGGACCAGCTCTGGAATTCGGGGTGGAGAGCAATATTTTGCTTTGTGAACTATCTCCCAGGTGCTGCTGATGTTGTTTTTATTTATTTAATTGTTTTTGGTTTTGTTTTTAGCAAACTACACTTTAGAGCTGCCTCAGATTCCATTACATGTCTAAGAATTTGTCCTATGTGCACCTGTGAAAGTTTCCAACAGAAAAAATAATCACCAAATGTGAAAAAGTCATACATTTTAAAATGTTTATGAAGCAATGGGGAATGCTTTTATAATAAAACAGTTTATGAAAAGCTGTGTGGTGAAAAATTCCCTCATACTGATTTCAAATCAATTATTCAGCCCCTAATCTCTCTACCTCCTTAAAGCAATCAAGCTAGCATTGTTAGTAATCTTAATTTTTAATTTATAGATATTCTTTTGAAAACAAAAGCATTGGGCAGGGGATTTAGCTCAGTAGTGTAAGCGCCTGCCTGCCAAGTGTGACATCCTGAGTTCGATCCCCGGTGCTGCAAAAAAAAAAAAAAAAAAAAAAAAAAAAAAAAAAAAAAAAAGAAGGCTTTCAGAAGTATGGTGTACATGCACCAAGTCTACATGATGAATGTAATTACTATGTACTACAAATATGTTCTAATAAAAATTATTAAAATTAAAAATAGATAATGAATGCAAATCTGAATAGACTTTATGTCTATACTCTTTATTCAGCCAATTCATGGACACCAGAGAGACTGGTTACTTGTTTTATTGTAAACATTACGAGTGTGTATGATTGTACATCCTATTAAGAAATAAACTTTTTAAAAGTAATGATTATGGTTACTATTTTTACAACTATAATTCTCTGACACTTCAAAGTGTTTCCACATGTTTAAAAAGCCATAGTGTATTTTATTCAGTTTCTAGTTGGTACTAGTTGATATTAGGTATCATAATATCACAGGAACATAAATACTTGCAATTCATCAAAGAAAATGAATTGCTTGAAGGATTCTAGTTAAATTTAGATAAGAAAAGGCATTCAAGAAATCTTGAGAAACAGGAGAAATCATTATTTCCCCAGACACCAGAGATCAGGGGATTGATTTCAGCAAATGGCCAAAGAGATTGTACTCTGACTTCTATGTTTTAGACAAAGACCCTTCCATTTACAAACACCTGAGATAAATGGAAACCTCCTGGAAAGCTTGCTTTTCCAAGTCCTGTGAAATTCCTGCCTCAGTTTCTCCTGGTGTCTAATAGATGTTATGCATCATTTTCCTACATGAACATACTCCCTATAAGGAATTAAAGTGACTGCTTCTTGTACAAAACTTGAAGGGTATCTGTAGATACCCAGAACCCCTTTGTCTCTATTTTACAAATTTAGAAAAAATTGTAAATTTTCATTTCAAGGTTCTCCATTATTTGCTTCTTGTGTTATAGTCCTCTTTATACTAGTGTGCACTTGTGTGAAAGAAGTTAAATTTAGAATGAAATGTTTCACTGTCAGACATCATGCTAGTATGGTTCACAAAACTCAAAGGATACTCCCTCTGACTTTGTATGACTAGTCATGCAAAGTAAGTATGAGTGAATTTTGCCCTGAATATTGGCAAACACTGGACTTTTCACATTATTCAAATAAGAATTACTGATAGACTTACAGAAGAATATATCATTTAAGAAAGATTGAATTTTGATCACAAACTCTATTCTTTGTGGTAAATTGCACAATAATCTCATTGCATATGATAGTGGTAAGCTTTTATTCAAGAACAGACATAAACACAGTAATGCCAAGAGAAATTACACACTATTGCCTTCAAATGAAAGAGCATTTATAACATCATTTATGTTTTCCTGAGTCTCTCCTAATGGTTGAGGCAAACTTTGATTAACTAATTAAAATTATTTATTTCTTTTGGTTTTCTGAGACAATGTCTTGCTATGTAGTTCACTATGTAGTCCAGTTTGTCCTCAAACTCAAGATGATCCTCCTGCCTCAGCCCCCCAAGTGCTAGGATTACAGGCATGCACCACCATGCCTGGCTTGATTAATTTATTTATAATGCATTGAACATTCATTTCTAAAATTTTATTTTGTTACTTCTATTTAACAAACACACATTTTTTCAGTAGGCTTTTTATCTGTGAAGACTAAATGACTCTACAAATCAGACCATACTTCATCTGAAACAAAGCAGCTGAGTAGAAATGGCCTTTAAAATAATAGTATCACAGGTGAAGTTTTCAAAGTTATATTTATCTAGTTGATGTAAATCTTTTTATTTAAATTTTTTTCTTTTTTGAGATTACTCATTATGTAGTTCAGGCTGGCCTTGCATTCACTACATAGCCCAGGCTGGCCTCAAACTCACAAGATCCTCCTGCTTCAGTCTCCTGAGTGCTGAGTCACGGGCATGTGCCACCATGCCTGGCTGGCTTCAGTCTAAGACTGTTATCAGAGGACATATCACTAGAGTCTTTAAAATGATTCTGGTCCCCTTTCATTAATATTTAAAGATAACATTTTCACCCATTTTGGAATATTCTCTTAGTATCAGAGAATAGTTCCTAATCCTATGTATAGAGAGTGCCAGAAAACAAGTTTTTTGAACATGTTCCGTATCATCTTTCTTTTGAGTTTTACATCTCTATCTTTGTTTTTCTTTAAAATGCATAATTTTCTAGAACAGTTTTACCTTTCATCTCCCTCTCCTTAACATTCATCGATAAATTCTATTTCTTTTGTTATTTTTCTCCAGAGGATTAAAATATTTTATACTACAAGCACTAACTTAAAATTGAATTTTACATTTGTATCTTTTAAAACTTCTCATCATGAAACCTTTTAAATGACTGCATGTGTCTTATTTCTATACAAGTTTATTTCTCATTCCTTTTCATTTTCTCTTTATTTCAATAAACACCAGAAACGCCCACATGATTTCTCCATTGTGGGATCTTGAGCGCATGAAGCCTGAAACCTTCATTATTTTCATGTCTATATAATTTCTGTTTCTTCTGTAGACTCCAAAACATTTCTTGGGTTTTCTAAGCATTTTAGAGCCTCCAAGATACTCTCCTAAAAGAAAGAAAATCTCATGAACTTTTCCTGCAAGCATTAATCACTGGTTTCTAGTCTTTTATTTACTCTTTCCACAAATAAACTGACCCAAACTGACTCACCAAAAAAATTTCTTGGCTTTGTGGAAATTATTTTTAAATTTGTGATTAATCCTAAACAAAATTATTTAATGTGATCAACTCTATACAAAAATTTCCAATGTTATTAACATAAATGTCTTCATCATTTTTTTCATTCTAGAGACAAAATGTCACGATCATTATTTCTCTTGAAGGTCTTTTATAAAATACAAGATGTTCCCTGAGAGTTTATACCTAAACTGCTACCATTACTTCTAAATTAGATCATTCCAAGCAACCCTAGAAAAATAAACAAAGAGGAAAAAAATAAATAAAAATAAACAAAGAGGATACTACACTATAAAATACATGATTCTTGTTTGTGCATCTTTGTGCAGGTCATATATGAAGAAATCGTAGCTGTGAATCCAAATAATATGAGAATTTACTTAACTCAGTTTAATCTAAGGATAGCTAGAAAAGCAAGAAACAAAGGCTGAATAAATCAATAGGGGAGTCCTGCTAATTTCCAAAAAATTTAGAGAAATAGTATGCTTTTCGCAGTTCTGTAAAGATAGTGAAAATTAGGCCTGACTTTAGTTTTGAATACAGCTTGTTTGATAGACCACGCTAAGGACAAAATGCATACACTCCTTCTGCTTTTATCTTTCTCTTACATGTAACAGTACGCAATAGCCAAAACATTCTGGTTTTTACCAAAATGTTTCTGGTTGCTAGAACCACAGTGTCAGCCAGAATATAATGTGCTTTTTTAAGAGACTGATTTTAGTTTACAATAATTAATGTATTGATCATGTGTAAGGATACCGGAAAACTTTTCTTTGATTACAATCGTGGAGATTATATTAGTCCTTCACCTGTCTTTTTGATTAAATATTTTCGAGCGCACTGACAATATTTTCAAAAAACAGAGGTTTGAAAGAAATATGTTTAAGATTGCATATTTAAATGTCAATAATCTTGTG
Organism: Cuniculus paca; assembly: GCA_004365215.1. Classification (NCBI taxonomy): domain Eukaryota; kingdom Metazoa; phylum Chordata; class Mammalia; order Rodentia; family Cuniculidae; genus Cuniculus; species Cuniculus paca. The sequence goes on along the minus strand of RJWT010010025.1, from coordinate 6,639 downwards.
AAGGCTTTATCAAGCAATTCTTACTTGAATAGATTTTTTAAAAAATTATTTTCAACTACAATTTGCCTCATTATCACAAAGGTGTTTAAAAATTGAAATATGGTTATCTTTGCTGCTATTATTGTTATGAGTATTGCTGGTATTATTTTTATTATAGTTAGCTTTTTACTTTTAATTTCACTGTGTTCATTTCCTTGATTGTGTTTTCATTTTTTTTCTGCTGTAACACCTCCATTTTCTTATGCTCTGTGAAGTCTTGTTATATTTGTTCCTCTAGGTTTATAAAATACAGTATGCTTTTTTTGAGTTCCTTTTGATTTATTGCTCCCCACTGGGGAGTAACTTCTCTTCTTGTATTTAAAAGAATAATTATCAGCATTTTTCTGTTTCTTCCCAATGGACTCAGTTTTATTTTTGAACATTTGTAACAAGTTTCTGTAATATGTTTTCAGAACTTTATACAAAAAATTATTACTTCAACCTCTAAGGCATGTTGTGAACTACTCTTAGAATAAAAAATAATTTATTTTTATTCCTTGCGACTTACATACAACAGTTAAACAGAATCCTGGTCAGTAAGGTTTAAGTAACAAATTACTAATTTCCTTATTGTTAACTCTCAAATACCCCCATCGTCAGATTCTGTATTGATATGATTTTGTTACAATTTGTTACAAGCAGCTTCAAAAAGATAATTCACTGAAAACTATTTAATGGATATGATTTGAAGAAAATTAAGAGCAAATTTCTAGTATCAACTCTTTTGTCATGGGTAGCTGTAAATTTTAGAGGCATTCTTTGTAAATATATTCATCAAAACAGTTATTTATTTTGTTATGCAAGTCATTTTGGCTTGCCTTTGAATTATTACTAATTTTCCTGTTTTTCCTTCTCCACTCCTCCTCTCCTCTCCCTTCTCCTCTCTTCCTGCTTCTCCTTCTCCCTTCTCTCCCCGTCTCCTCCTCTTCTTCCTCCATTTTGCTTTTGTTTTTGTTGATGCTTTCTCCACTTAGTGATTTTGTACTTCATGCAGTGTGATACACGCTATTGTGATTCAGGTTAGTCTTTTTTTTTATTTTTCCCCCCCTTGAGTATTAATATCTTATGCTTTTAGGGTAAAATTAATCTGCTCTTTCAAAGTATAATCTTTAAGGGGAGACAGCAATCAGGCAAAAATGATTAAAAATTGTCTAAGTTTTTTTTTAACTCACTAATGTGAATATTTTTAACAAGTTAAGCAAACATTTGAGAACAGTATTTGTCAACGCAAATGAAGCATGTTGCAATAAGATTGATAAGACAAACACAAAACAAACTAAAAAGCTATATTCTAAATGTTATTATTGTGATTTTCTTTTCTACTAAAACAACAGCAACCGCTATAAATAAATATCTAAATTTATGGATGCCTGGCCCAAACAAATAATAAATTCAGACAAAATTAAAGACATGTCAGCAAGGACATTGAAAAGTTCTCAATAGGTCTAATAGACGATGCTACTGTACACACATAATACACAAAACCTGTATGCCAAAATTGCTGACAATTTTTTTCTTCTTTTATTTTAAAAGCAAATCAAAACAAAAGGATAAAAATGATACAGAATTTTTTAAAAATAGGATTACTAGTGGTAACTAGTTAATACCAAGATATTGCTATCTTAAAAGTAGTTCAGATTACAAGATTTAGGCATAAAAATATGATCAAACAATCAAACAATGATAACACAAACGTTCTTTTTGATGAACTTACAGAGATTAGTAGTAAAGTTATCTATCTTGCATATATACACATACATACATACATATATGCATATGTACCTATATACATATAATCCTTTCCCTTCTTTCTTTTCTCCTTTCCCCATCCCAGTTGTTCTTTCCTTTTGAGCACTTTCTTTGCCTTTCATTTTCACAATATATATTGTACATTTGGATCTTATTACTCTTTCAGTTTTGTTTTACACTGGGGAGACAATATGATATTTACACATGCGAGTTTGATTTATTTCACTTATGAGTATGGTCTCAAGTTGCCCCCAAAAACTTATAAAAGCCTCAAGTTTATCTTTCTTTACAGCTGAGTAATACTCCATTGTATAAAAATACTACATCTTTTTAATCTTTGTCTCCAGTCTATATTCTCAAGCAATTGAGATTGTAGCATACAAAAGAGTTAAACTAGCCTAATTGGCTGAAGCAAATAATAATTCCTACCATTCTCTTCCCCAAAAAAGCAAAAACATGAAAAAATAATAAAGTCAGCCATAAGCACAAGAGCTTTATAGCTTCAGACCTTATCCCAAAGTTCAGAGCTTGCTTTTGGGCTCAAAACCTGAGTTTGAGATAGAAACGTCTCCCAGAAGACTCATAAAAGCAGGATCATTAACTCATCTGCTCAGTGCAGTGCACAGCAAGATTTTACACTTCTAATTCAGTGATGTGCTAATGAAGATCATCAGGTTGAGAGAATAGAGAGGAAGAGGAACATTCTAAGAGGAGAATTGTTCCTATGAGTCAAAACACAAATACTGAGGTTATCTTTTGCATCTGACAAAACCCTGCAGGATCAGATACCACCTTCTGGAGATTGGGCTGTTATCAGGATATAACATATAGCTCATTTCCCCAGACAATTAATATCCTTTTGAATCCTCTTGCAGGTCACATCATATTTTTTGCTGATGCTCACAGTATTTTCATTTTAACATTTCCTATTTCCATTCTAAAAATAATTTATTTTATGAGAACACAGATTCTAAGCCTTTTGCTACATTATAATTCAACTAAATTTTCCTTGCATTAGGGCCAAAACTTCAGGTCAAACCTCCCTCATTCTTTTTGTTTTTTTCCCTTGTCCTTCCTCACACAGCTATAACTTTATTATTCTTTACTATGTTGGTAATAGAGTAATAAAATAGATTGTTTTGGATCAGGCCATTTAAAAATAAGATGGAGGAGCACAATAGCTTTCTTCGTGAGTTTCCATTTTCTTTTTAAACCTTAACTAATTCCAAATATCAACCTGACTGACTTGAAGGTTACGTAGAATCCACAAGGTTAAATTAAACAGAAAAACAACACCATTTGACCACGTGGCCTGTGATGATAAAGCTTTGAATCTATTAAGAGCAGTTATTTGTACAAACTTTCAAGAATTGTGATGAATGTGAAATTTCACCATCCCTGCAGGTTAATAAGTGAGCCTATGATAGTTTCATGAATGCTGAAAAACACAAGACTCATGAGAAAGAAAAGAAGGATATGCACAGCAATAGCGTGGTAACTCTCACAGTATTGTATTTTAATACTTGAACTTCTTATGTATCATACTGTTGATTCCTCCAGCTCCTATTGCCACAGTGTGCAAAAGAGAGGGTCAGGTGACACTCAAATACATAGTGAGTTCCATTACAGCAAAATAACTCTGAGCTTATTAAACTAAAAAATATTTATAATGAATATTAGGCATGCTCCAAAAGGAAACACTACTTCTACCTTTTAAATTTTTAAGCAAAATTTTTCCCCCAAAAAGCCACCATTACCTCCTTATTCAAGGTTGTTTACTATACAAACATCCTCTCTAAGGTAGTTTAGAACAAAGGTAGTGTATCTGCTTCCAAGATATGCAGAAATGCAAGAGACCCAAGGAGACTCCTGTAAATCTGTTCATCATTCACACACCGCTTTGACTTCTATGGCATGTTTCCAAAAGTGTCCCAGTCCATTATAATGCTGATAAATCTGACCAAAAAAGACAGGGAGGAACTTTCATCAATTTGAATGAGGCAAATCTTGCAGTATGCACATCATCAATGTTCCCAAGGAGACAGACTCTACCCGCTTAAAAAAATTAAAAAAAAAAAACAAACAAGAAATTTTCAGTCTACCTTAGAAAGTCATATAGCATCCTCCACAAATCGTTGTTGATCTTTCCTTTTGGTTCAAAACATCAATCTAAATATTGCTGTTTATTAGTGATTCCGTAGACTCTGTCTCATCCACAAGAAATATGAGGGCAGTTTTCTCATCCACAGTAATTTTGGTCAGTGAGTTGATGTTTCTTTGACTGTCTTTCAGAGCAGAAGTGAGGCCATTCTTCATGAAATCAGGAACAAATTTCATATAAAGTTTTTTTAATAAGCAGATGACTCTGTTAATGGATGGAACTGTCCAGCAGTTATATATAAATATGTTGTCTATCCTTCTAGGGTGCTTTGCTATGTAGGTAAGTGGTGCCTTACTTCGAAGAAATCACTGTATTCATACCTGTGCTGCTTGATCTACTGTAGTATTTCCTTGAACACTTGCAGCTCTGTCATGTTCACTCTTGAAGTACAGCTAAATGTTTTAGAGATAGGGTAATGCTTAGCTTCTACACAGTTAAGTATACGACAAAGGTATAAATTGTGAACCTAGAAAGAAATGATTGTCTGTAATTGTTTGGGCTTCCCAAAGAGTACTTACAACAATCTGTAGTACAGAGAAGCAACGTCTTTCATATACCAAGGCATTTTTCGACTTGAAAAAAATCTCTAGAGGCCTTTTTTACAGTCATATGCACCATTATTATCTCTTCTCCTTTCTTTTACTTTAAGCATTTTGGCGTATGACTTTCACTTCACTTCAGCAAATCAGAGGTACTCATTCTAGCTGTTTTAGTTCCCCAATTTTCCCAATCACTCTATTTGCACAGAAATATTTTCTTAAAAAGGAGCACATGTTCAAGAGAGATGTTCCTTTATATAAAATATACAGAAAATTTATATCCCCTGTTTTGGCATATGTGCATCTACAAGCCATTCTAGGGTGTTTCTTTAAGCAGTATGCTCTACCAGTTGGCTATTATCTTTGTGATTTCAACCATGCCATTCTAACAATAGAACCAAGACAGGTAAAATGCAGAACAGTTTAAATCTAATATCTTACACAGAAAATATACCAGTTGACTCTGCCTTACTGGTAAGGAAAAAAAATCACAGCAAGACACAGTGGACTTCCAAGTTACTTTCAAAGATGCACAATAAGTGGCTAGAATCAGTTGATTTAGTTGTTACAGCAATGCTATAAACTGAGCAAATGTCTGGTGATGTAAGACAAAACTGATATTCCCCATCCTGCTCTAAAGGGTGGATTCTGTCAATCTGGGAGGAGCAGGTACATTCAATACCCAGTGTAGTATGGCCTCCACCATGAGCTAAAAACTTCAAACTTGGCAATAGTCACAAGGTTTTTATGATGTAGCAGTGATGGCCTCAGGTTCAGAAACAAAGAGACTTTTATTTAGCTTCTAATAATGATGGATTCATTGTCAAATCTGGCGTAGGAAAGGTCCAGACATAAATATTTGCAATGTGGTTGTACAAATTTTTCTCTTTAAAACTCAGTGTAGCAACTCAAATTTGTGTTTCTGTATGTAACGTTTGTTTGAATGGATTCAGAAGCTTCCGTCTGTCTTAGCAGTAGTTATTACTAATGAGTGGCCCTGAGCATCATATTCAGAATGTTCCCCTCTGTGCAAACAAGAATTCACACCCATACTGAGCAACTTTTGGACAACTGTATATACATTTTGCTGTAAAGTGAATGTTTATGTCATCCCAAAATTTATATATTGAAATCCTAACCCCCAGTGTGATGGTGTCAAAAATTGAAGATCACAAGTTCAAGTCCAGCCATGGTAACTTAATAATTTGGTGAGATCCTGTCTTAAAAATAAAATAGAAAAGGGGCTGGGAAGGTAGATCAGTGTGAAGATCAGAGGTTCCATCTCTAAGGCCAGAATACAAAATGAGGCTTTGGGAGCTAATGAGGTCATGACAGTGAACTCTTCATGGGTAAGAGTGATGCCACCATAACAGACACTTAGGCTTAAATATTGCATATACTCTTTATATAAAAAACTCAAAATATAAACAAAGAGCAATATAAAAAATAGACAACACGTAATAGGGTGACAGATTGTTTATGTTTGTGTTTTTTTTTTTTTTTTTGCAAATGGGAAGGGGACCAAGAGGTGAAGGGAGAGATGAGAGGGAGGAAGGGAAACGGATGGAAAAACTAAGCTGTGTTATGTACATGTGCCGCCTCCCCAAGTGGAATGTGGTTATGTTGTAGCACAAACATGTACTAATAAACAATAAAAGTTAAAAAATAATTTAAAAATGTAAAATCCATAGTATTCGTCTCCAATCAACAATTAATTTTTCTCACTATTGTTATATTTATTATCGTATGTAGTGATGACTAAGAAAATATATTAATTTTAATAGTCTAAGAATAAGATAAAAATAATTTTAAAAGTTTGTCTAATAATCTTTGTAGTTAGGGAACAGACCATAACAAACTAATAGAAATGCCAAAACAAATTAACCTTTAAACAAAGTAGGTGCTATACAGTAAGATGGTTTAATGTAGATTTTAGCTAAAACATAAATAAGATTTATGATAATATCTATTATTTAGAAAGAGAATTTCATTAGAACAAAATGTTAATTATATTATTAATAATAAAGTATATTTGGAAAATAATTAGCTTTCCTGAATTTATTCACTAGTATTTATTCACTGGTATATTTTGGTATAGAATATGATACAATTTCTTAAAAGGAACTTGATTTTCTACAGGTAATTTTACAC
>RJWT010010024.1:0-17720 GCA_004365215.1 Cuniculus paca | reverse complement strand
ACGTATAAATGTGGCACTTAACCTCTAAGATGGCAGATACTGCATTTTTTTTCTTAACAAAATGATCGTTGTGACCAGAAAATGACTCTGGGTGTCAATCCAAAAATACAATAACATTGCAATGAAAGAACATACATATACTGTTCTCATTAATCCTAATGTCCAACATGAGTTGGAGTGTCAGTTGAGGTGACAAAGAAGGCACCAGTTGTACATTTCCCTTGAAGCCTTCAGATCAGAGCAATAGCTGACTTCCACAGCCACTCTGGCCTTGCCAGAAACTAAAGGGGCAAATATACGGTGTGACTGAATTGACCAATGAGCAAGTTACACCACTTGGAGCACCTTATCCAGAGAAGAGTACACACCAGGATCACAGGATTGGAGACTATCACAGTACAGTAAGAATACCAGCCTGTGACCTTCTTCCCTTGCTGCACACTGAAGACTGGTGCTGGCCCTCAGCTAAATTTGTATTTGTATTTTAAAAACAATTATTATTGTTGATACATTTAAGGTATACAAAATGATCACATTCATCATAGGGAATTTGTACCTTTCATAGTATATCTTGCAGCTTCTTTTTTTCCCTTTTCCTCTCCTTTCCCTTCAACCCCTCTTCCTGTACTTATTTACAAAAGCTTTTTTCTCTTTTGCCCTTCTATTCTCTTTTTTTCTTTTCCCTTCCTTTCTTTCCTCCCCCTGCCCCCTGTTCCCTTTCCCATTTGAACATTTTCTTCCCACTTCCCAATATCAATTATAAATTTGATCGTTATTTACTCTTTTGGTTTCTCACACTGGAGAAACAATGTGATCTTTAAATATGTTAGTTCGATTTATTTCACTTGAATACAGTCTCAAGGTGCATTCACTTACCTAGAACTGTCTCAAGTTTATTCTTTTTTTGTGGCAGAATAGTAATACATTGTACAAAAAACACATCTTCTTTATTCACTCATCTGTTTATGGACAACTGGACTGTTTCCAACATTTAGCTATAACAAATTGTACTGCTGTAAACTTGGTTGTACATATATTACTGTGGTATGATGCTTTTAATTCTTTCAGAAATCTACTAAGGGGAAGAGCTGAGTCAAATGGAACTTCTAGTTTTAGTTTTCGGACTGTCCACACTGATTTCCACAGTGGTTGCACCAGTCTAAACTCACACCAACAGTGGAGAAGGCTTCCTTTGTTCCCATAGCCCCTCAAGGATTTGTTGTTGGCTGACTTCTCAATGATAGCCATTTTCGGGGGGAATGAAATGGAATCTCAGTGTTGTTTGAATTTGCATCTCTCAAATGACCCGTGATGTTGCATTTTTTTCCATATATTTGCCGTTTATATTCATATGAGAAGTGTGTATTCATATGAGATGTATGTACTCATATCAGATGCCCACTTTTGGATTGGGTCTTTAAATTTGGGAGGTTTACTTTTTTTTTTTTAGTTCTTTATAGGTTCAAGATATTAGTCCTTTGTCTGAGGAACAACTGGATAAAATGATTTCTTTTTCTGTGCACAAGCTTTTTAGTAGGATGAGATCCCAGTTGTTGATTCTTTGTAGTATTTTCCATGCAGTCAAGATTTTGTTCATGAAGTCTTTGTCTATGCCTGTATTTTTCAAGAGTTCTACCTATTCTGTCTTCCAGCAGATATCATATGTCTGTTAATATTTAGATCTTTGATCGATTTTGATTTTAGTTTACAGCTTAGTGAGAGATAAGGGTCTAATTTTAGTCTTTAGCATGTGGAAAATCAGTTTTTCAGCACTGTTTATTTAAGAGACTTTTTTCCAGTGAACGTGTTTAGCCCTTTTGTCAAAGAAAAGATGGCTAAATTTGTTTGGAGTTATTTCTGCATCTCCTAATCTGTTACACTGGCCCTTGAATCTGTTTTTCTTTCCTAGTACCATGCTGTTTTTATCATGGTAGATTCATAGTGTAATTTCAAGTCAGGGATTGTGATTCCTTCATTGCCCAAGATTGTTTTGCTATTCTAGGTGTCTTCTGATTCCAAATGAACTTTCACAATATTTTCTCTAGCTCTTGAGGTATGCTAAAAAGATTTTGACTGGGGTTGCATTAGATCTGTATGATAATTTTGGAAGCATGGCCATTTTCATCATATTAGTTTTTTCTACTCAAGGAGAAGGAATAGCTTTCCATTTTATGATACCATAAAGTATTCAACTTTAATTAATAGCGAAGGCCTCATGAACAGGGTACTTCAATAGCTCTAGGTCTCAGTTTTCCTGACCATAAAATAGGAGAGTGAATAATTCATAGAGTTGTGAGGAGTAAGTGAAATTTTTTGTTCCACCATAAACAGTATTTGTTAGTGGTTATGCTTAATATTGCTGATTAGCAAGTTTTCCGATTTGAAAATTAGAAAAAGAAGAGGCAGGAAAATGATGATAGTATCTATGAGCAAATTTCAAAAACATATGATAGCTCATATTCTCCTGTACATAACCTTCACTTCCAAAAATATATTAAGAATAATCAGTGTGAATATTATCACCAAATAAGAATATCCATTGTCTGCCCACTAGACAGAAAACTATGGTAAAAATGAAAAATAAAATTCTGAAAATAATATAGCCAGGAAATCTTGTGCCTCTCCCACCTCCCATCCTATTAAATCCTATTAAGATTGGTTATATTTTAAAAGCATACTTGCTTCATTAATCTGATTTGAGAAAATGTTGGAGATGATTACCAATTATATATAAAATCTGGGCTAGCTTGTCGGAAACTGATGCTTTGGCCTTTGTTTAATAGAGTTTGTTTTCTTAGTGATTACTCAGTGCCCTTTTAGAGCAGGAGGGATGCTGAGTGCTGCTTGAGGAGGAGGGTGATGGGTCTGGTAGATCTCCTCTCTGATGATGTATGAATGAATTAGTGAGTACTAAAAATGCTGAGCTGGTGCCTGCTTTCTCAGGAATCAAAACTGCTTCTCTCCCATTTGTTGGAGATCAGTGACAATAAATGATTATTTTCTAGTTTTGGTTTCTCATTTATGAGGAATTCCAATGCTTGATAGGATAATTGTGGCAGCCTTTTCCACATCTGTATCTTTCCAAGTGTCAGAGAGGTAACATCCTCACAAAAAAGGTGTGCTTCACCTTTAAAAGAAATGTTCTATCTTAGGATATGCCTTTTGTATTGAGAGAAAAGGGAATTCCTACCAATAACATATATGCATGGTGAAAATCTGTACTTCAAGTATTGGCTAAGGCTTGGGCATGAGACCATAGTTCAGCTTCCATCCATTATTTTAGAGGAAATACCATTGGCTTTGGAATTGAAAGGATCTAAATTGGTATCCCAGCTCTTGCAAATTTTAACCTTGTTATCATAGATAAATTAACTGACCTCTCTGAAGTTCATAGGCTCATTGTTAACATTACTAATATACAACAACCATCTTCTAAATGACCAGCAAGGTATTAAATACATAATAAATGATAGTTTTTATTACCTTAAATAGAAGAAAAAGTATATAATGGAAACTTGTACATTGTGATAGCATTAGTCAAATAAATTACATTGTCTATGACAGAGTGTGATAATAACTATAAACTATCTTACTTTTTATGCTCATGAAATTTGAGGAAGTAGATACTATTAGTTGAGACAGTAAGACTTTCAGAAATGAAAAGTATACTACCAAATAGTAAGAAGAGACAATGTAATTTCCTGAAACTTCTGAGAGAGGATGTTAGGACACTGATGTTATGCCCTTGAAGGCGATGTTGGGACCCTAGCCCATTTCTCTCTTTTGCTTCCTGTCTCCATGAGATGAGCAATGTTATTCTAGCACGTGCTCCTACCATGATATCTTGCCTCATCACAGGTTCAAAAAAAGAGGGCAACCAACTATCCCTGGACTGAAACATTCCCTTTATTATTTTGTCACAGTGGTGGAAATTTGACTAACACAGTCATCATCTATTTTGAAAGAAAAAAAATGCTTTCACTTCTCCAGGAAGGTTAGACATCTCATAAGATACTTCACAGTGGTGTAACTAAGAATAAATGAGGATGTCTTTTGGATCCCTTAACTTCTTAGCAAGATATTTGACTCTAAATTTTGAATGCAGCTAGGCTGTTAAAGGTATAAGTGTATGTGTATGTACATGTGTGTGTATGTGTGTGTGTGGGTGAAAGAGAGAGAGACAGAGGGAGAGGAGAGAGAAAGTTGTGTTACTTCTAGGTGGTTCAAGCAGAGCACTTAGTAAGAACAGAGAACAGGCAGAAGTATTCATTTTGGTGTCCACTGTGCCACAGAATGAATTTTTAGAAGAACTTGCGTTCAAGTGTCCTTGAGGAAGAAGACTACACTAACAAGAAGATACTTCTTATCTTCAGTTTCTCTCCAGGGAATAACTTAACTTTTTCTTGTTCCACTTCTCCTACCAAAATGTCAATACATTGATTTCAGCTTAACACAAAGGAGAAGACTGTAAAATTGAACATGCTGAAATAAAGTGTGAGGGATTAGGAGACTGATTGTCCAATGCTGTTGTATCCTTCAGAGCTTTTCAGACAGGAGTCTGGTAGGTGACCAAACTGTCCCTGGGAGGTGAAACTGTTCAAGCCTCTTGCTTATTTTCACAAACTGTCTTCAAGTTGCCAGTGCTGACTTTCAAACAGTGTTTTAAAGTCTTAAAAACAAGTTTGATGCCATGCATCTTTGTTTCCCAAATCTCCCTTGGAAGGCTGGTGATAGTGGTGCAAATGGCATCAGCACTACATTGAGTTTAAAGAACAGACCATTTTTAGGAGCTGACCTGACTTGTAGAGCAGGCTTGTAGAATATGCCAGAGTGCTGAAATAGACTGTGAAGGTTTTAAAATATGTCAACAAATTGTTTGAGACTCTTCCTTTGGAAAGATGGGCCATAATTCCCCCGTCCTTAGATATGGGCTGTAGTTAGTAATCTGCTTCTAGTGGGTAGAATGCAGCACAGGGGGAGGTGTGCAGTGTTTGAAATTAGAATATATGGGACTTCATCTTGCCCTCTCTCTAGAAGATACCAGCTGCCTCACAGGAAAGACGTTCAAGCTGGCCTACAGAAAGGCCCTGTGGGAAGGAATTGAGACTTGATACCCATAGCAATGCACAGAAGCCCACTTGGAAAAGACCCCCCAGCTCTGTCAATGCCTTTGAAACTTCAGCTGGCCTCTGGAGTGCAGCTTCATGAAAAGCCCTGAGCTAAAGCCATCCACGTTAACTGCTTCTGAGTTCCAGTCCCACAGATACAGTGAGATAGTGTTTATTAGAAGAATCCGTTAAATTAAGGGGTTTTAAAATCACACAGCAATAGGTAACAATATTGGTCTACTTTGGCAATCTCTTCAAAAGAGTCTCCATTGCAAGTAGCTTTTTAGAGGATAGGCTCACACCATGAAATTTGTGGCGGTTGCCAAAAAAAGGAACTGGGTTTCTACTTGCTAGCATCTGTAGCTTCTAATGAACTTTTCATGGGCTGGGTCAGGTGCTGGGTTTAGATCCCTCTGTGGCAAGGATGGGGAAGGGACTCCATGGAGTCCAGCTGGTTTTTTGAGCAGTATATGAGACCTTATCTTAGCTGACAAATATTGTATATTTTTTCTAACAATAATCCTTGAGATTAAACAACATATCTTTCTTTCTTGGTGGTTGATACACAGACTATTTTTGCTTTCAATAAATCCATAAAAAGTCAATTCATATACTTTGAGAAGCTGATTCAAAAAGATTGCAAGCTTAAATCCCACCTGGACAACTTAGTGAGACTTAGTCTTCAAATACAAAGTAAAAAGGGATGGGATATAGCTCAGTGAGAAGGCCCTGGGTTCAATTCTCAGCAATGAAGTAATTCAACCTACATGGTTTTAAGAGGGAGGAATAACTAAAATATCAAATTGAGAGTTTGGTACCTAATCTGTGGCATTCAGGAAACGTTTAAGAGAAGAGACCGGTTTTGAGCAATGTTATGGTTTAGATCAAAATATTCTCCAAAAATCTCATATCTTCTGAGATGGGTCCTGGGATGGAGATGTGGATTCCTGAGGGCATGACCTCAGAGTGTCTCTTGCCTTGGTTCCCCCTCTCTCTGCTTCCTAGCTGCTGCAGGATGAGCAGCTGTCTTCCACCCACCCTTCCACTGTGCTATTTTTGTTTTGGAGGTAACAGACTTCGGGCTGAACCTCGGAAACTATGAGCCAAAATAAACCGCTCTTCTTTTATGTTCAGGCATTGTGTCCCAGGAAATAAAAATGATTAAATAGATCCCTCTTGGTGGATTCCCAAATGGACATTGTAAAGGGAGACTACGTAGATGGAGAGAATAAATTCCTAGACATATGTAGGCTTCTGTGGCTATTAAAACATCCCTTCCAACACACTCATTTGCTGGGTAGTGTGGATAAGACAATCATCTTGAGAAGAGCCTTGGCTCACTTCCAACTAGAAATATTTTTAAAATTATGAAACATTTTGTTCCAAAGACAGTTTCCTCCATGTTGTAATGCAATGGAGGAGTAGGTAATAAATGAAAGACACTTTGAGGAAACTGTAGAAAAATGTATTCTAATCATGACAATGTTTTAAATTTATCGTTTGATCAAAAGAATAATGCTTTTTTTCCAGGAATTTATGTTGCTATGAAATTAGTTCATCTCTGCAGAGGGACCAATGGACAAAAAGATCTGTAAACTGAAAATTGTTATTAATTTACAAGATAAAGTGCTTGTTGTTTTGGGAATCAGTCCCAGAGCTCTCTATTTTCACATAATCTTATACTGTGGGTAATTATACACAAACATTAATTTGATAAAGATAATTACAAGAATCTATCAATGCTGGGGCTTTAGTTTATTAGACTGTGAACTTTTAGGGGCTTTGGATGAGTTGATTAACTTGTACTATGTATGCATTTGTTGGTGAATGTCTGAAATATTTACTGAAATTAATACAGAGCACGTTCTTACCTTTTCACAATGAATTTGTTTGATTAACAGCATGGTATTTATTCAGTTAGGGATCCTAAATACCAGATGCAAATTTCAAATAATCACTTGAACAATTGAGTTCAAATATTTAATAGATTGGTGCAGAAAAGATTAAGTGGAAACTTTATGGGATGAGAAGAGAGAGAGAGAGAGAGAGAGAGAGAGAGAGATTTTAACCCTTTCAGACCCTTAGGGTATGTCAGGCACATGGATCACAAGAGGGTGATGTTTTTCACTTTAGGAAAATTTCTCTTCTTTACAAGTTTCATTTAAGTTTTCCTGGTATGTTAGGGAACAGCTTTCCATCCTAGGTGTATGTAAGTATCACCAGGAGATCTCGTTAAAAATACAGATTCCTGGGCCTGTGGGATTCCGAATTGTAATTCTGGTCTAAAAGCCTGCACACCTTTACTTTTAATAAGATCCCTAGGAAATTCTGATTCAGAGATTGGTTTAGGAAGTACTAAATTAAGGCATTCCTGTGGAAGTCTGCTCCTGGCTAGAAACATGATATCTTATTAGCTTGTCCTTAAAATTGTAAACAGGAAAGCATAAGGGAAAAAAATTGTTCTCTCTGTTTCTCCCAATAATCAAGTCTGGTCCCAAACTTTATATGTCTTCTTTTCTTATCGCCGAAGACACTGAGACACTTACCACATTCAAACAATATTGTTTCCCAGTTTCTTACCTGAGGAAGGAGACATTTACCTATTTCTAGCCTTATCTTCTGAAATTTCGATTCAAAGCCACCTTAAGGCCAGCTCTGTTGACAAATGGGCATTCTCCTTGCTTCCTGGATTCTGCTGCCATCTTGTATTACCTGGTCTATAGACTCTTCCTTCAATCTTAATCTTGAAAGCCCAGCTAGTACCTTTGCCACTTAAGATTGGAGTATTGCCTTATTTTTCCTTTAGTCTGCTCTCAAGAATGTTAAAACTTGCTTCAAAATCTTGATTTAGAGGCCAGACCCATTTACAAGATGTTATATTTTTCCCATATAGCCTCGCATCCTTGACTCAGTGAAACCTGTTTCTACTCTAATTCCCCTCACCCACCTGCCAAGATACTTTGTCTTCCTGACAGTGGAACGTCTACCAATACTTCAACAGTGTGTAAGCAGATTAAACATAGAAATTTATGACACGATTTTCTATTTTGGTTTGCTTTTCTCTTCTCTTTCTCACTGTTCTTATCATGAGAGATGAATTTACAGCTGTTGATTTGCTTTAGTTCTGATCTGTCCTGCTTTTGATTTCAAACAATTTAATATCCAGTTCAGCACTTAGACAACAAGATTTAAAGAGGTCATATGGGTCTTCAAGCATTTTCAGGGTTATAGTGCAAAGCAGGGCTTAAACTTGATCCAAGTAAGCACTGAATGCAGCTGTCTGTGCCTCAGTGAAAGGGTGGATTCTCCCCTAGTCTAATGAAGGACAGACTTTGGAAACGGAGGACTTCCTATCACTAGAAAGCTCAGTTAGAAGCTGCATGACCATGGTAGAGTTACCATCAGAAAGATCCAGCTTTGATCTCATCCAGCTTTGAGAAGTCAAAGCTGGCTTCAAGCAGCATCAGTTATTGCTTTATGGAGTTGTATATGGATTATACAGCATGGCTCAGAAGAGGATGATGGAACATACTGGCATGAGATAATGTGATGAATATCCTGATTACATCAACCTTGGTATAGTTTAGTCTTTTATCTAACCTGAGAAAAGGCATGAAAGTTGCATACTCTGTAGTGCTGAAAAGTCTTCTGAAAGGTGACTTGTAAAAGCTTAGGGGGTCAGGAAGGGTTGGTTTGGGAATGACTTTTCAAAAGACCTTGGAAGTTTGATCATTACATAAGCCTTAACCTTCTATTATGTTCTATCCATTAGAAAGGGTTGGTTAGATCACACAGTTATCTACGAGTATTTATGGTTCATTAGGTCATGTGTCTTTGTTACTGCAGTTATTTATTTATTTTTTCATTAGTTCAATGACAAACTTTGATGCTGCTGCACTGACTGCATCACTCTGGGAACACTTCAGCTTCAACAATCTACACAGAAGTAAGATGAGTTCCAATGCAGATCTATCTTCCCCAGGTAGGCCTACAGTTCTGAGAGAGCCTCTGTATCTCTCTGAGAAGGGGATTTAAAGAATGCTTCAAACTATCCACACACAGGGCAGCTTTTAGGGCTAGAACACATCATGGCTTAACTGTCAGTAAAGGAAGATGACAGACTGCTAGATATTAGTGGCCAATTTTTCTCCCTGAATAGGAATTCATGGGATTGGGTATGAATCTAGGGCCCAGTGAAGCTACATGGCCTCCCACATTAACAGTCTTGTCAGCATTACTTCAGGGTCAGATGGCTAATGGAAGGTCAGTCTCATCTGTCCCTTTATTATGAACCTGGAAACTGCCAGCTGGGCTGACCTTCCGTTTTGATCAGCATTGCTTGTTTTCAGATGATGTCAAGGCCCTGGAGCTCTGTATAAGCAGAATATTGCTCTCTGTATCCATATTTGTCTGACTCAGTCACCTAACATAGAAAAAACAATTGAAATAAATGCCATAAAGAACTCTATAAAGATATCTACAAAGTCACTTTTAATAAGCATGAAGTTCTGTAAACTGCAGATGAAATACTTCCTCTTTCTTTCTCAGGGAAGCTTCATGAGTGACTGTCGTGCAAGGAGATTATAAACTATTAGGAAAACTCGAGCTATGTTTTGACCCCAGAAGTTGAATCCTTGAAGTCTCCAGGATAATAACTCCAAACCATTCTCTTACACTAATTACAGACAATGAAGGCCACAGAACAAAGAATTTTGCTATCAGTAAATGTCTATATATACTCACAAAATATTTGGCAAGCCTACCCTCATATTTATATGTTTTATCTACTTAACATTCTTTTGCATTTGTGGTAGGAGGTGGTAAGGTGAGTGGGAAAGCACATCCTCCCTGTTGGTTTACCTCAAATGAAGGTCACATGTTAGTCTTATTTCTTCTCAAAGGGGGAATTTAAGGAATATAGGCTTTCAGAATTGTGTCACTATTTAAAGAAGTTTTATGAGAGATGCTCAGCTCATAGGACCCACTTGTCCTGGGGAGAATTATGTAAATTACTGGAACTTAAACATATTTCAATTGCTATTTCTCAAGCATGCACACTTTTCTAGGGTTTTTGATGATTGAAAAAAGAAATCTGAAGGCTGCGAATTTGCAGCATTCAATACCACAAATGCTCATTTTTAAACTGTGATTGTACATTGTTTCATGGCTCCTGCTGACACGCACTTGTTCCTGTCATAGCCAGGATGATGTGCTTTGGGCTGATTACATTTTCAAGACTCTCGATGGAGATTCTAGGCATAGCCAATGTGATACAATGTGGCATATACCTATTGTGTTAGGTAGGTTTAGACTTCCATGAAATATTTAAAACTTAAATGCAGCACTTTTCTAATACTTAAAACCATATTTTAACTAGCTTAGATTCAGCTTTACTGATATCCAAGAAAACAGGAGTGCATACTCTTTCTTTGACTGAAAGTACACATGTCCACTGAGCCCCAATTTTGTTGCTAAAGAAAGCGTCACAAAAATCTAGGGCAGAGGATGGTGCAGTTGGCTCTTTGATCAGGACCAGAAGCCACACAAGAATGAAGGTGTTTCTCTGGAAAGCAATATAAAACAAAATCCAACACAAAGTATTGAAATCCCAGTATTATCTCTTGTAATCCAAATATTGTAAACCTTTTTCAATCCACCTTGTAATCTGGAAAGTTACATTTGTATTCCCATAGAAAAATTATTGGAATTCCAGCAAGTTATTTCCAATCTATTACCACCAGTGCAACCCATGATGAGAGTCAAGACACTAAACGTATTCAAAGTTATGGACTGCCAAGAGGTCTCAAGTCTGATCCAAGTGAAGATATAAGAATAAAGGCCCTGATCTAAGGTCTCTCCCTGATTTTATTATCTTGTGAAGAAGGGAGTGGTTCAAGGATGAGTGACAGTGAGGATGGCAGGAACTACATGAGTAACGTGAGTGAGAGAAAAGCATCTTTGCAATATGAGAGGAGAATGATATGCAGAAGGGTCAATCTGCACAACTCAATTAGGGTAGCATCTGAATGGTTTTAGGAGGCTGTTGCTTCAGTTTCTGATATGTAAACTTTTGTGCTCTGGGGAGTCATAGCCTTTTACTTTGAGGCTCATACCCAGCTGACATTCCTGGAGCCGAGTGGCTCTGCCATCCTGCTGTGCTCAATTCTTTACAGAGAGCACTATGGGAGGAAACAGGAAACTGTCAGGTTGGCTTCAAGGACTGTGTATCAGTACCTTAGCTAGCCTTATTTGTACCACTGAGAGCCAGTTGAAGGGAGAAGGGAATACTCTGTATATGGAAATAAGACTTGATTTAACTAATGTTGCAGCAATTGTTCTGCATTCAAGGAGAGATGCCCAGGTCATCTTCTACAACAAAAAGAAGGCATCTTGCAGAAATAGACACAGAGGTAGGTAGGTAGACAGTGGATACATAGATAGTCACAAGGAATCTGTGGCTTCTCACTTTTTCTCCTTCCATTAAGGCTTTTAGATATGGGTAGAATATTTCAAAGGAGTAAAGGAGCCATGAAAGTGCTATGATATGTGCCAGGCAGAGGAGTTGCCTACAATGTGTAAAACTTTACTGCTTTTGTTCTTCTTTAGAGAAAAAAATCTAAACTCAAGTGGCCCTAAGGCCTGACATGATCAATCCCTTCCTGCCTCTTCAGCTACATGTGTGGTTTTCTTCATCCTCCTCTCAAACTGATCTTCTTTCACTTTGATGTGCTGCATCCTCCCTGGAAACTGACCAGATTACCCTTTCTCTCCTCAACAGAACCCTTTTGCGTGGCTGAATGTTTCTCGTCTTTTAAGTCTCAGGTGTCACTTCCTCAAAGAGGCCCTTCATGATTTCTCCATCTCCCTTGTAAGTGTAGGTCTCTCCACCAAATATTACCATAATACATTAAATTCTTTTTTAGCATTCACTACTGTTGAGTCTGTTTGATGCTTTATCATTATACTATGAGCTCCACGTGTGCATTACTGTATCAGCCCGATGATACCATTCACTTGGATTATGACCAAGTTTTCTGGATGTATTAATAAATCAAACTATTGAGTTTCCAGGCAAAATGAATACTTATCTGTAAAATATGAGAAATAATACTTTCTTGTGGGTGGTTGTGAAATGTCATGTAAAACAATGACTGAAGTCTCTCATATATACAACCTACTGATTTGTACCTAGTAAGTCAATTTCAGTTCTTTTTTAGAAATAGCAGTATAAACATTAATACATAATTACACATCTCTTTTTGAGTGTATCAACGTGCTTATATCTACAGATTCCAAACTGAATGTAAGATCTTTTCCCCCAGCCCTATACCCAAGTTCAGTCCCTTTAGTCAATCCTGAACAAGTCCTGTCAGTTTTATATGTCTCCAATCCATCCATGCCTATTCATGGTCAGTCCTTCTATGTTAGAGTCTAACATTGTTCTTATGAGTTGCTACCCATCTGGAACCAGAGCTGTTGTTTGTTTGGTCAGCACAACTAAGGATAAAAATCAATAGCTACATCTTAAAAGGAACACAAAGTTGGACGTGAGTGTAAATTTCAGAAATATCTTACATATCTCATGAAGAGTTAGGAAAGCTGTTGCTTAATCTGGGACATTTCCCCCCATAAATCACCCTTGGGAAAACCTTTGGTTGTGAAGCAGAGCTCTTTTCCAGTGGAAGAGTCTAGTGAAATACTCCATGTAATATGGGAAGACAATTCCTACAGAAGGATTAGAGAAGAAATGTTAGTGAACAGAATGAACAAGTTTTCATCTGTAATCATAAAGAAGGCATATATTCTAATGGGTATTTTTCTTTCTTTGGAAGCAACTGGCTGGTTGAGTGCACACTACTTGGGTCTCCTATGGCAGAAGAAAGATTTTCTACTCGGCCAGCATGTTGGTTGCCCAGAAGTGAGCAGGCGAAATTGAGCATCTGAGCACAAATGAGATTAAAAAGAAAAAAACAAAAAACACTAAAAATCTGAGCTAAAAATTTTCATATTCATTTCACACAAATAAAATATCATGGAAAAATGTCAAAGAAAATTAAGTCTGTAACTCTCCCTTTAGGCGAGGAACCTTATCTTTGCCCCTTTGAGAGAATGTGCTGGGCTTGGGGGACATATGCTGTCCCTAAGGAAAGACCTTTTCCTTAAGCTTCTCTATTATTTCCTTTAAATAATAAAATACCTGGTTTTGTACAGCATGTTGGTGAAGGACAAGATGGGGAAAGACTTTTATTGAAAAGATATCTTTGGATACGAATGTAAATATAGACTGCTGCATTTCCCGAGGCAGCTCATGCTCTTTTCACTGACCTCAATACTAATCAAGTCTATTATTATAATGGGACAGTAGTTCTTCATGAATGTGTCTCATCCAATGTCATTTGTGTTTAAGAAGCATGACTTTTGTCACGAAAAAGCAACATTCACTAAATTATCTGGAAGGAATAGTAGTTGATTTGCTAGAACACTTAGTAATTTATAAAAGCTGGCACAAAGAACATTGGGGAAATACGAAACGATGGAAAGAAATAAAAGACCATGCAAAGTTAATGATCACTTAAGAAGTATTATTTATTAATCAGTTCTCCAATATGGAAAAACACCCATGTGTTAGAGCAAACCACAGGCAGTCATTTGTAATTACAGGAATGACATAGCCCCTCCAAAATATTTATGTCAGAAGTTACAAATCATATGAAGCTTATTATGTCTTTCATGGGACTTGACAAAATACTTTGTAGCTAGTCCATTTCTGGTCTTACATTAAAATACATGTTTTTGACATGCACCAGCACCTCACACAATTTTGGATAAGTCACTTTGAATCCCAGGCTCACAGCAGAATGAATCTTTTATAGTTGTTGCCTGAAGTCCAGACTCATAGCTCTAGTGCTTATTTTCTGGGTTCCCCGGGGCCATGCATTCTTGGTGAGTCTTCAGGAAAGTCAGAGGTCCAAGTCTTTTTTATGCAGTCCCATGCTACATCCTCATATCTTTTAATGTTCCTCTACAAAAGCATAGCTTGTCTATCTTGTCTTTCATTGCTGAGTGTAGTTAGCTCTTATATCTTTGAGATACTCATTCTTATACTATCAGTGGTGAATTGGTTAGTCCTATATCTGCCTTTGTTGTAAATTTTGATCCTGAGACAACCAAACATGTGCCCCCCACCAATATATCCAAATGTCACAGTTTTTTCTATTATTGTGGCTTTTCAGTGTACCTATATTTTTTCCTACAGTCTACAAGCTTCTGGCCTCTAGTACCTTTCATAATGCATTTCCTCTCCTTCTCCTCTTTTCCTAGTATACTCCAACTGTGGTAATCTTGGGTTGTTTTTAATACACAGGATTTTTTTCCTTTTTTCCTCTCCAGTGCCTTTTTTTCTTCTCCAGTACCTAATATCTTTGTTTAGAGCACTATTACCTGCAATCTTCTCACATGAATCTTCTCACTGAAATTTAACATTTTCGAGATGTTTTTCCAGACCATGCTGCCTAAAATGGATCTACTTTTCAGAATAGTTAAAATGGTACATGTAATTCATTTATTTTCTTATTCATTTCTTAGTGTCAATCTCCTATAATGTTCAAGCCTCATAAAGGTAAGACCTGTATATGCCTGGCCATCATCACTTCCCAACTTTGATAGTGTCTTATACTAACAGATAAACCTGGAAATGTTAGAAATAAATTCTTAGCTGAGATAAAGTGTTCTTCATTGGAAGAAAGTCATTAAACAAAAAATCAAATTTATAAAACAAAAGTGTAATGAAATCAACTCTCCTAAGAAAAAAGTATTTTATGTATGACATACTAACCTCCACTTGTAAACTATACCATTGTATAGTAAGTAATTGTATCATGTTTCATGAAAAAAATGAAACATAGTTAGAAGGTAACTCATATTAGGAACTAAGGACAAAATGACACCAGTCTTGGCCTTTTCCTTGAGGTATCAGTCTCTCTAGTCAAGTGTGAATGAAAACCTTGCAAAATACCACAAAGTATGATATATTGTTTTAGTGTTTCTCTGTTGCATCCTCAGCCCCTGACACAATGCCAGGCACCTGGGAAGCTCTCAGATATATGTTAAACAAATAAATGAATTCATGCACCATTCTACAACCTGGCACTCTTTATTTATAGTTGAGCTATTTTTATCACTCAAGTTAGTCTTTTTATTTTTATTTTTTTTTCTGAAACAACATATTTCTGATTTTATATCAAAAGTCTATAGGGAAACAAGATTCACTTTATTGCCAATTTTGTTGAAATGTTTTGGCCCTGCAAAGCAAGAGACATTTACACTTTGAAATATGCATTGTCATTTACCCTTCAAAAACATAGTAGTTTTCCTTTGCTGTTTCTTGGTTTAATCGGTCCCCAAAGCCAAGTAAATGAAAGACGCAGAATGCGTGTAAGCTTTAAACTACATTTGAGCAAGGTGACTTTTATTTAGTTCATGTAATGCAATTATTAATGAACTAGTGTTTTGTACAGATAATTGTTTTTCTGTAAATTATTGTTGGATTATAAAATAATGTGTTTCTAAGGTGAAAATGTTTCCAACATTTTGAATTTAAAGTATAATCGTACACAGTATTAGGTAAAATAATGATATTAAGACATTGTTTTAACCTGTTAAACTCTTAATATTAAAAACAACAAAAATACAAAATAATGTTATGACTGCTGGAGACATAAGGTACTTACATACTGCTAGTGAGAATAGAAATTGATGCAATGATTTTGAAAACAGATATAAATACCTTAAATGTATCACTGTATTTTAATCAGTGTTATAATTTTTAGAACTTAAAAATACATACCTACCACTTTACACAAGGATTTAAAAATAAGAATGCTTATCACAGCATCAGCAACAATAACAAAGAGGAAGCACTAAAATGTTCAGATACTTGAGATGTGGTAGAATAAATAATGATATGTGACTATGATCCACTCTGAATTGCCATAAAAATTACTGTTTAAAATCACAAGGAGTATTTAACAACAAAGGAGAATTCTCAGTTATTAAAATTAATTGAAAAAATTTGGAAATAAAGGAGTAATGGTAGAAGATGTAACAGAACTACCATTGGTGGACTCTAGTGTATAGCTTTGTTTACTTTGGCTTGCATAATATTCAATTTTTATTGACTGATATTTAAAAATTGGAATATTTCACTTTAAAACCACTGTATTTTTGATCTTTCCTAAAAACTTAGACCATTGGCACCACTCACAGAAATGCAGCAAGCTGATGGTGGGAAGGAGCTGGTCCCCTGCAGCTGGGATGCTGTACATGCTATGCACTTCTGTTACCCCTGACCTGTCGAAATCACCAGTATTACCTTCTCGGCCCCTATGAAGCATGATCCCATTTTGGCAAAATGCCCATCTTTATGCTTGAAATGTTATGAAAACTTCTCTGAGGGTAGTAGGATAAAGGGTGGTTTCCATTTTCTTCTTTATAGATTTTATATTTAAAAAAAATTGTACAACAAAATATGTATTGCTTTTCTGATTAGAAGAGAGTAACTATTATTTTTTAAATGTAAAATCATTAAACACCATGGAGCTAAAAGATTACAAAAAGGCAGAGGTTAGCATTAATCTTTGGGGAAATTTATGTTCCTGAATCCTCTATCCAAATAATGGGCCGTGTTTATTGATGCTTTTTTCATTCGCAGTGTTGTTCTCATTATTTAATAAAATCACATTATTGAAAACTAAGTGAGATGGAACAGTTATGCTAGGCCAATTTTTTTTTTCCTCATCTCTGAGACAAACTATCCAGCACAGAGTCATGAGCAGTTTTTCCTCAGCTATGCCTTGCTTCCATGCTGCTTCTGCTTTGGAGCCAGCTGACCATGGATTGAAACCGTGAGCCAAAATAAACCTATCCTTTAAGTAATGAGTGTTGGGTATTTTGTCTTAAGGATGAGAAAGCGATCAGGACACTAAGCAAGTTGTTTCTCAGACCATGTCTAAATACATACTGAACTCTCAATGGTAAGTCCAGTGATTAGGTTAATGCCCTCACAATCCAATTGCTTTGTCAGGAGTCTCTTAGTCCATTTAAGCTGAGAATCAAGATTAACCTGCATAGTTTTCTTAAAATCTATGATATTGTGTTACAGTGTAAAAAAATAAATTAAAACACTACCTATCTTTTTACCAAGAGGGAAAGAGAAAAAAAGAGATAAAGCTAATGGGGAAAAATATAAATAATTAATGGTTCTGGGTAACATTCATATGGAATATTTTATTCTGTTCTTAAACATTTCTTTTCTATGAATTTAAAATTATATAAAATGAAAATATGAAAAATAGTCTTACTATAAAATATCTTTTCTTGTCTCCTATCATGATATTTGGAGCAATGAGTTCCAGCTCCACCAGACAAGGTACCTAGATAACCATGTGGTTTCCTGGCTGTATGCTTTTCAACACACTATTTGATCTTCCCCAGATTCTAATCTGTAATTTCTCTGCTTCTCTGAAGCCACACATTCTTTAAGATTTAGACCAATGGTCATTAATTCTCTAAGACTTCTAGCATTCTTGTAGCCTTATTCCAATTGAACTGATC
>RJWT010010023.1:0-24597 GCA_004365215.1 Cuniculus paca | reverse complement strand
TATGCTGTGTCAGCAATCAAATAAATAAATTCAGAGAAGGAAAAGCCTGTAAAGCAAAATTATAAAAGTAGCCTGACTTTGCTAATTATTCACCTTGATTATGTTAACTTGAATGCATAAAATGATTCTGAGTTAGTAAATTTGGCAAGTTGTTTTGTTGGTTTGATTAAGAATAACACATTCAAAATACAATTTCTTCTCTGTCTGCCATCTCTGGGAATCTTGTCTCTTTATTAACATTTACTTTACTTTCAGTAAGAAAAGAAATATGATATCTTTTGTTTAAGAAACACTAGAATTTTATTCATGTCAATTTACGTGTTATGAAAATAGTTCAAATTCCATTAGAAATGACAAATATTTTCTGGGTGTGATGGTGCACTCCTGTAATCCAAGCACTCAAGAGACCGAGGCAGGAGGATTGCTGCAAATTCAAGACCAGCCTGTACTACATAGCGAGACCCTGTCTTAAAAAAAAAAAAAGAATGAGATAAAGAGATAAAGATTCTCCCATAAGTATTGAGTGCTGAGAAATACAACTTGCAGCTCAGGTCTACACTTTAAACAAGGTCAAATTTTAAAAAAGCATAAAAGATTCCAGACCCAGATTTCAACTTAATTCTATTTTCCAGGCATAAAACATTTCCCTAATTGACTAAAACTCACCATGTATAAAGCATAAAACAAAGAAAAAGACTAACAAGCAAACGTTTTTTACTTCCAAACCCAGTGAGATCCCCATTACTCCAACTGAGATCAGACTATAGAATTTGATGCTCCACCAGCACTGTTTTCCATGGGGAATAACATCTTAACATAAGCAAACTGGGAAAAGGAACAGCAGTAAAAATAAAACCAATGAGGAGTGTGCGAGAGAAAAATACTGAGACGGTATTGAGGAACGACTCAGGGAAGGTGATGGTCTGTTTTATCTTGGGATTTGATCCAGAGTTCGAAGAGGATGGGAGAATAACATCCAGCGATTGAACATATCGCAAGGAGCAAGGTGGATGGCTTTAGACAGAAAGTTTAGTTGCCTCAAGAAAATCAGTCCACTTGAATGTTTCACTGACATCTTCAAGACTGTCAAGGTGTAATTTTCATTGTTAAAATCATGACTCACACAGATAGCACTATCAAAGATGCATCTGACTCATTAAAGAGGGACCTTGTAGGATGTTATGGGTGATTCACTGTGTCTAAAACAGAATTTTTATAGCTATTTTGAGAAAGGCTTGCTGAAATAAATTTGCTAAGTTAGAAACAAATTTTGTGGTTATCTTTTCTATCAGACAGAGATCATTTTCTTTTTACTTAGCAACAGTATACAAGTTAATATTAACCTTTGTAAATTCTAGACATACATTGTAGTAAAAACTCAAAGTACATTCCATTACAGAATTAAACAAGATTACAATAGTTTGCTACCAAAGTTCCAGTATGATACTTAATAGACATGCAACTATATCCTCAATTGTTTCCATGTGGATTATTTTTCTTAAATGAACTCTGGGATTTATTCTAGAAGTATATTGGGCAACGTTTCCCTATTAATTAAAATGAAATAAGAAAATCAAATTTAGGCTCTTTCTGTAAGAATAAGAAGATAAATAAGTCTTAGAGACTTAGATATTGATACAACTGTTCTATCACTATATAACTGTTTATGATACATGACTTATAGCATCTTACACTTTTATTAGAACGCTTTATTTTCTTTCATGCGTTTGCATATTGCCTCACAGTTGATTGTGGATTTAGGTATAACTCCATTTCAATACAAATGATATAAAAATGATACTGGTATTAAGGAAACCATAATTTAATATATGCCTTTCATTTAGTTCTGAAAATAAACATGACAACACTGAAGATGGCATGTTAGCAATTTTCCAAACTGATTTTGAAGGCAATCTTCACATAATAAAGTGCTTATTCTCTGTACCTTAATTGTGGGTATACAACATTTAATAATGATTTGTGTCACAATCTCACTAACAACAATAGCAAAAACTACTTCTGCATTATGTTTTCTGTGAGCAGCATATATGCTAACATTCTGACAGAGTTTGGGCAAATGGACTTCTCACCTTATTTTGTAAAAGTGTTGCTAAGAGCATTGATCCCTTGGAGAAAAACTGAGCTCAAAACGCAGCATGCGTTTTTATTATGCGCCATTCCTGAGTCTCTCTGAGGTATTTTCTGTTTCATTTGCAGGTGGTCTTCAGGCGTACATCCAAATTTTAAGTGCTTTGGATTATATATTGCAAGAGGGAATAAATGTATCTTTTATTTATATCTAATGGATAGCCTACCATCTGTTTCTAATAACATGTATATACCTTTATATCTGGGGAATTAATCCAGGCAAATCATCAGATTTTACATATTTCTTCAAACTTAATCATACTTAAACATGATCTAGTCATTCCATCATCTAAGACTTGAAGTGCATTCCTTATTATACCCATTTTACATTCATGAACACCAAATCTAGTAATAATTATATAACTTGTCTGATATTCCCAGACTTAGGACTTGCATGAGGATTTGACCAGGATCTTTCTGTGCCTGACAGTTTTCAATGCTACAATACTGCAATAATGTATCAACACCTACTCAATTATGATGAAGGTTCTCTTCATTTCTACCATGCCTCACCAACCCTCCCAATAATAGCCTACTAGTGTTTTGTTTATTGAGAGTCTAAAAGTATCTAACTGTATGCAAAATATTATTCAAAAACTCTACTGTGACCTGCAAGGTAATCTGTGATTTGACTTTTGTCTCCCTACTGCTTTTATTTTCATCTACCTGACCTCCCTCACCTACCCTCCTCTTAGATCTTAAATTACTTTGGATTGGCCTTCTGCCTACTAAAATTCTTAGGTTTTTCAATTGCCCCCACCAAGATCTTGACATGGTAATGTTTCTTCCTTTCTCACCAAGCACTTAAGCGTTGCTCCTGATCACACTGCCTAACATCATCCTCAACCTTCATTAAATTCTATCCGATTAGCTTATTTTCTCTAAAACATAACGTCACCCATTAAGTCAACAATATTTACCCAGGACCTCTTATACCTGGTACTCTTCTGACAAGAGGGATCAGTAAATAAATACAATTTTCTAAAATCAAATACATCCCCCACTCAAAAAAAAATGACTGTATAAACCACACATTCTAGTCAGGTAAGCTTGGGAATAAGCAAACAAATAGATAAAATCAATGATATGTCAGCAGAGGTAAGTGTTATATGGAAGAGAGAAAGACAAGAATATGATGGATGGTGTGGGACAGTGGAAACAATGTTCCAGCTATAAATAGATATTTAAGAAAAACCTCTTGAGGAAATAAGATTTGACCCAAGACCTGGAGGACTAGAAGTGAACTGAGATATCTGCAGAGAATTTGATCTCATATTCTTTGACATCTCTTAGAGTCTTTATCCCACACTAGAATCTGATTCCCTGAAATCAAGACCATATCTGGTGCTGTATCCTCACAGAGTACACTCTTGCCTGCCACGTTAGATATACTTTTGTATCTAACAATATTCTTCTGTTTGCTTCCAGTGCATTTCTCAATGGTGAAGTACTTTTTATTTATTTTTTTAAACTCAACAGCATATTAGATGTGTATCATCAGAGACATGTCTCCAAAATTGTACTCCTGTTCTGACATCTTACACATATGTCCTTACTATATTTTTGTACTCATATTGTCTTATATTTGAATGCATCCAAATTTCTCTACTTCTTTTCCAACCCACCTCTACAGCCTTGTAAACTTTTTTTCTAGTTTGTAGTCACTAGTTTGATATTTTGCTACCTCACCAGTTTCTTTTTCAAAATTATGACTTCTACTATATTATTTGTCTGTGCCAAATATGTGTTAAACATCACTAATCACAATAAAATGTCTCTTCTCTGAGGCTTAACCGTGTAGTCCTACTTTTTATCCATAGTTCCCACACTTTCAGACTCATGCTATCTTAATTTTTTAAAGGGTATAATTTATGTGTAATTTTGGCAAAAACTGTACGATAGTTACATGTGTTATTCCTCTTTTAGTCTCTAACCCTTAAAAGTGCAAGTTTACTTCAATGCTTGATACTGACGAATGCTTCTGTCCTATATTTATTTATTAACTCCCTCAAAATCTCTTTTCTTTGGGTTTAGATTTCTTTAAGATCATTCTTATTCTAGTAGGTATTAGATCTGTGCTAAAATGCCGGTTACATCAAAATAAGGATGTTGTAGTGTAAAATGCTCTCTTCATTTATATGATATAAGCCTTTAATCTTTAATCTGTACAGAACTGCAATCAGCCTGAAAAGTTAAGTTAGATATATCGTTCTTATATTTGCAGTATTTGTAAGGACATTCCCTGAACATAGTTTTCCAAGAACCCCTTCTCCTCTTTTTTTTTTTTTTTTCATAGCGGTAGCTATACCTTTATGAAGCTACTTGCATTTGCTAAATCTAAATATACCTTGGTTTAAAAAAAAAAAGTCAGACTTCTCAATTCACGGTATTTACATACACCTGGCAGGAAAACAGATTTCCTGCTTTTGGATTGGGCGAGGAACTCTGCCTTGCGCATGGAGATCTGGTAGCGATCCAGCAAGGAGCTGGCAGAGCAAACAGTCTGCTGGGTGTCTTTAAGTTACCTGCAGAGCAAGCAGCCTGGATCGCTCTGCCAGCCTTGTGCACATATTTTACAGATGCTGCTTCACATGCTTCCTGGAGTTCTCAGGAGCGTTTGAAATTCAGACTTGGCAAAGGCATGCTCATCTGATGCTTTGTTATTTAATCTTGCCGAAAGGGGTGATTCTTTGAAAGTGTGAAAATACCTTAGCAAGCTACATCAACAGATGTATAGTAACTGAAACTCATTTCAAATACCTAAGGGGATTCATTCTCCTGACATTCCTTGAACTACCATTATGATTAATGGGAGCATTACTTGATTTACAATATGCTCGTCCTTTCGATGGCTAATGTCTGTGGAGAGAACCATCAGCAAAATTATGAACTCTGTTCATGGTTAAGTACCGCCGAAAATAACTTCTCAGCTTAAATTAGACCCCATGACTTGATTATAAACATCACTCTATCCACCCATATTGACAGAACCTCAGGTTCTACAATGCAATAAATTAAAAAAAAAAAAAACAAACTCTAACCTAATTAAGAATTTTCAACACAAGATTATTCACCGTCAAGTACTAATGACTGCATTAAGGGAAGAAAATTTTAACTAAAACAAACAAATGATTAAATTCAGCAACACAATTAATGGCTTGACTAATTTGTCTTCCTTTCCTTCTACATTAACTTTTACATGAACTTTAGTGGGCATGCAGCTATCAAATTCTTTCCATGAAAAACATGAATTATCATTTAGTACTTATGAGATATCATATCTAAATTATCTAGGCACTGATAACTAATATTTGGAAAATTAGTTGTTTTCTCAATGAAATACTGTAAAGCTATATTTGTGTATTACAAAACAAAATTTTAAGTAGCTAACAGTATTTCTATATGTTATAATTTCTATTTCCTGTGCTACTTGTATCATCCCATTCTATTTATAAAAAGAAGAAATGCAATTAAAAACTCAATACAAAATTTAAGCTTATTTAATTTTCAAGGTGTTAATTAAATCGTTACTTATAAAATGCTGTCCAGGCAAATTATTCTTCTAATTTCCTCTCTAACTTTTTAATACAAAAGTGTTTTTCCAAGTCTTATTGGCTACAGTCTGGCAAGAAAAACTTGTACTCCAGAGTTGGATTGTGGAGCATAGTATTGGAACTTCTTTTGTACAAATCCTGAATTTAGTTTGCCGGTTTACTTTTGCAATCAGGTACAAAATTAACAATGGTGGTAGCAAAATGTGTTATTTATAATAATCAATCAAGCTGATGCCTTAACCTTGGAATGCTGACTTAGAAACTATGAAGGGAAGAGTTTTTTCATTAATCAATATTGATGATCTAGTGCATTAGTTTCATCATCAATAATGCATTGATCATTAATACACTATTCATATGTTAATTAGGTATTGAGGACCTAGTATATTCTAGGCACTAGTCTTGGTGTTATAGCTACTCAGTAAACTGAAAGAATAAAAACTTGGCCCATTTCAAGTCTACATCCTAAAAAATGCAATTTGAAAGTTCCAATTGTTGTGATGCATGTGACACTGTCGCAAAGAATGACTTGACATATTCTATATGGCACAAGTAAGGAGTGTGGATGGGCACCTACTTGCGATGTGTACTATCAGTATACTTAGGAGTTGTGCCATGCACAGTCACATACTTACATTCACTGAAAATGACTTTTGTTTTAATTCCACATTATGAAAATAGCAGATGAAATATTCCAGATCTTCATCACCGTTTGCTGCTAAATAAACACAACATGGTGATTATGAAAGCTGAAATACTTTCTTCCATTGTTAAATACATAGTATATTATACTTACTAGCAGTTTATTTCCAGATATTTCAAAAACATGAAATATTGATTTTACTTGGTATCATTTCTCATTAACTTTTGGTTAAAGTAAAACATAAAATGGCATAGATAATGGAAATACAGATTCTGGATAATCAGTACTCAATAAACGAATGAATAAAATGAGGAGTCACTGCTCTTTTCTTAAATTGGTATCAGCTGATGACCAGCAAGGCTTTCTGGCAGCTATTGAATCCCATACATACTCAAAATCTGATTGGTAGTCTATGGAAACTAATGCTAAGTCATATTTAAAACTGTGACTGCTAACTGGTCAAGGCTATCAAAATGGAGTCAATTTACCATATTATTTGGTGTAAAATGTGCTCATTTTGAAAAGATTTTTTTTGTCATGTATTTTGCTATGTATTTTAGAAAGGCATACAAGTTTCTGTTTGACTGTTTAAAAATTTTTAGGTCATTAACCTTAATAGATCATTCATTATCCTTGCTGTAACTGTCTTAATCATGCATCATTTGGAAGAAGAATCTATACACATTTGCCCAAAATACAATGTATTTTTTTAAGACAAAAATTTTACATTAATTAAAACTGGGCTTATAAGAGGGAAATTATGAGCTTGCTTTGTTGATTATGAAGGCTAATGGATTCTGAACTTATTTTCCCTGGGTATTTCTGTTTCTTTAACATCTTGCTGAGAAGGTGCCTCTTCTTAAGACAACTTGCTCATGACCTCATCACACCATGACACTGGCTCCTGTCCATATTCTACGAGATCTCACAGGTGAGCTCTCTATGTCCTAAATGCAAATTTCTTGCAAATGTAATA
Source organism: Cuniculus paca (assembly GCA_004365215.1). Lineage (NCBI taxonomy): Eukaryota > Metazoa > Chordata > Mammalia > Rodentia > Cuniculidae > Cuniculus > Cuniculus paca. Next base: position 17,276 of record RJWT010010023.1, on the reverse strand, counting down.
TGATCTGTTTTCTTTAGAAAATGATCATGCTCCTCTGTATTCACATCCAACTCTAACTAATTAACTGTAGTCATAAGGAAAGGAATATGTGTTATAATTACAACCATCAAATTCCTCCAGGCATTCATTGATTAATGGGTATTTGGACCATTTCCAAGATTTAGCTATTGTAAACTCTTTAGCTATTGCAAACTATTACAAATTCTTTAGCTATAAACTTGGGTATGCATATATCCCTGTGGTATGATGCTTTTAACCCTACCAGGAAGATACCAAGGAGGGGAATATTTGGGTCAAATGAAACTTCGAGTTTCAGTTTTTTGAGGAATCTCCACACTGATTTCCATAGTGGTTGCACCAGTCTACACTCCCATGGATAGTGGACAACCACAACCCTTCCAGCATTTGTTACCAGTTGATTTCTTGATAATAGCCATTCATTCTGGGGTGAGATAGACTCTCAGTATTGTTTTAATTTGCATCTCTCAAAACAGTGAACAATTTTTGATATGCTTATTTGCTGTTTGTACATCTTTATCTGAGAACTGTGTATTCATTTCAGGTGCCCATTTTTAGAGTGGTCTCCTCATATGATGGAGTACTACTCTGCCATAAAGAAGGGTAAACTTGAGACATTTCTAGGTAAATGGATGCACCATAAGACCATACTCTTAAGTGAAATAAATTGTACAGATATGTTCAAATATTGCATGCCTCTCTGGTGTAGAGTGTAAATAGAAAATGTAAATAAAGACCAAAGTGTATAATAGGTATTGCAAAATAGGAAGAAAATGTTCAAATAAAAAGGGTAAAGTAGGGAGGGGAATGGCAAGGAAGGAAGAGAAAAGAAAAAAGAGAAAAAAAGGGAAAGTAGAAAAAAGCTTTTGTAAATAAGGAGGGTAAGAGGAACTGAAGGAAAGTGAGAAGAATGGGAAAAAGGTCAAGGTATATCATGTACACATACAACTTTCTTATGATAAATGTCATCAGTATGTATATCTAAAATGTACCAATATAATTAATTACAAAAATTCCTGCATGTAATGTAAGTTTGGAGCAATTTCAAAAAATGAATATGATATTGGCAAGAATATATGGATTGGTAACTTTCTTTTCTGCTGAGAGACTGACTACATGGACTTTTGTTCTCTGGCTGATCACTGGGTTTAGGCAATGGGGGGTCCTGCATTTGACTGAGGAAAGAATAATGGAACTGACTGTTAAAATCTGTTTGCTCCTGCTTTGTTTAGTCAACTTTGATAGGGGTTGGGAAAAAAAAAAAACCTAGATTACAAGTAGGTCAAAAAAATAAGGAAACAGAAACATTTCTTGAATATTTCAAAGTATAATTGGGAAAAAGGGAAAGATAGTATTAGCTATAGTATAGAGTTAAGGCTATTTATTTTCTCTTGTTGGTTAGAAAATTAACAATATGGACATTCTTATATTTGGAAGAGGCTGGTGGTGAAGATGCAGGACATAATTGGCAGAGCAAAACTATCGGGAAAGGAATTGGGAATGCATCTTGCATGTAGTTAAAGGGATTTGACTTGGGTAGAAAAAACAATGCCTCTGTACCAGAACCCAGAGAGATCCAACTCAGGGTGAATTGGTTTAACTCTACTCAGAATTGAAATGTTTACTGAATTGACCATGGTTTTCAGTATTTGTATGAAGATGATTTCAGTTCACTTGAAAAACTGTTATGATTTCGCGAACCTAATTTTAAAGAGTCAGTTGCTGCTACTCAAGTAGACTAGATAAGAGAAGTTAGACAATTGTGAAACTGGTTAATTTGAGTTGCATTACCTAAACTATGCTGCCTGCTGTGATTGATAGACGGTTCTGGGCAGAGGAGGAGAACTAAGAGGCAGATCAATGAGAAGTCTACTTTGTTGAAATATGCAGATTCACATAGGAGGTATCTCATTTTAAGAGATTTAGCCTATCAAAATGAATATGCCAACATTAAAAGTGTAGACTATTTGCACTTAGTAGAACATGATGACTTTCACGTGTCTTTGTCTACAGTCTTTTGGGCCAATACTTCTATAAGCACCATTTCAACAAATTTCATGTTAGGTACACCTTGACACCCAGGAGGTACCCATGGGCTCATGAACCCATAATCAGATATGTATTTTTCATTCTCTGAAAACTTTTGCAGCTTCAGATCATCAGGTGAGAATTTATGAATACTGCAAGCCATTGGGAGAAATTTTCTACATTGGATCTGGCTTTGAGATAGAAAGTCAATGAGGGAGGGAGAATCTGGTGAAAAGATACTGTGTTGGTGTCACTGCACCTCAGTGGGGTTATTGTTTGTTCTGACAAAGCAGAGGGATGCCCTCAATGACCTTGGATGCACCACAGAGCAGAAGGAAAAATCTATGATAATATAGAGAATACAGTAGTACTATTCTCATGTAGGACCATGATGGCGTAGAGAGTAAGTGATAAATTGGAGATGAGACTTAGTTCAGTCACCAAAAGGGGAGAGTTGGTACTCAACTGACAGTACCCAGAGTTATGGGGACTCCCAGGAGTAGTGACAAAGTTGAAAACTCACAGGCTCTTATTTCGAATACCAGTGCAAGAGAAAAAAGTAGAAGACAAGCAGTTTGGGAAGGGAGCTGACTCAAAGCCAGGGAGTTTACAGTGGGTGATGGGGAGAGAAAGTCAATGGCCAGACACAGCATGACTCGCTAATCTAAGTTTCTTGTTGTTTAATCATTCACTTCTCACAGAGCCTGCATGTTTTTGCCCCACAGTTTAACCATTCGCTTCTCGGCCAGGTCCTTCAAATAGTACCAGTCAGAATAGTACAAATCTGGGGCTTACCACTCCATGGACAATATTCCCTCAAAATTCTGAGAAATAGTGATTTGTAGGGGGCTGAAGCATGAAAAGTTAAACTAATGAGTCAGAAAATAACAATAACAAAAGATAGGTCCTTTCAGGTTCTTGGCATATTATTCCGTCATATGAAAGTAATTTGTGATCAGTATGTGAGAAGATATTTCAGTAATGCATTTATTGAATGGAGAAGATAGAATCATGACATACCTGCTGGGTAGATTTTTCTAAGTTTGTACCATTGAAAAGGCTCCGACATCAGACGTCGTAGAAAAGCTTATAATTTTCTTTATATACCATGCCTTAGTATGAACAAAGCTACCACCAGCAATGTTAAATTGACTTTTTCCCTTGTCACTACTGGAAAAACATATAGCACGTGTTTTTGCATTCCACATAGACTGTTTTGTAGCCACTAACACAGATAACACACAGGTAAAAATAGTTGATTAATTTCCATAATCTATGTAGCTTATTTAAATCTCTATAAAATCCAAACCTATCACTATCTCTATGCTTCTTGCTGTTTAAAAAATAATATTGCTTCTCGCTTACTCAGGGACTGAGACATCCATGTTGCAAGATAGTCCTACTCAGTGCGAAGACAGAATGAGAGAGAGAGACGGTTGGGGGGGCAAGCTGATACAGACCTCACGGGATTGTCTAATGTTAATAATAATGGCTTTAATGAGCCATTCGGTTGTTGCTTACACTGCAGCCACAGACTCTACAGAGTGGTGAAAGAAAACGCTGAGAGTGTTGGTTCCCAGAGGAATAAGATAAGATTAGGTGGTTATTGGAGAGGGAAGAAAGTGGAGCCCCAGATTTCCCATGGAGCACCAAAGTGTGTTGCTAACATTGCTGCTGCAGCAATTGTCTAAGTATGGACATGCGATGAGTGACTGTTAGAAGAATGAAGCTTCATGTGGCATGAGAACCCCCAAACCCCCAGCTCTTTGACCTCCACCGTCTTCTTAAGGCAGTGCAATTCTTAAACTGCTACATACCCTACTTCTTCGAAGAAGCTTGTAGTACTCTATTCTTGAGAAAATAAATCTTTTAAAGATTCACAAGTAAATTCCCGTATTGTCTACCCTCAGGTCCTATGGTGAAAGCCTAACTTAAAACAAGATTCTAAAAATAATATTGAGACAAGAAAAGGTAGTTATCTGGCTTCAGAAGTTGTAGAATGTCAAAAAGTCGTCCGTAAGTTAGGTGTTTTGAGTTTTGTGTTCATGTGTGCTTGTGTCTATGTATAAATTAATTGTGGAATAGAATAGATCTTGGTCCCTTTATACATTTTAATTTTTTTAATTTTTTTTTTTGTATTGGGAATTGAGTTCAGGACCTTGTGCTTGCCAGGCAGGCACTGTGCAGCTAAGCTGTATACCCAGAAAGGCAATTAGGATTTTTTTTTTTTTTTGCAAAATAGAAAAAATCCATCTTGTTTTAACATATTTATTGGAATAGGCAATTGGACCAGTCTTCAAATGTTGTGCCCTTCAGTGTGTTTTGAATAAATTGTGCTCATTGTCACTAAGATTTTAGATTTGTTTAATTAGCTATGCCATGCTCAGTGTAGCAGTTTGATTCACAAGTTGGTTTAGCAGGATAGCAAAAATGATTGGGACATTTGATTTTCCAAATCAACATATTAGAGAAAAAAATCAAAGCCTGATGTTATTTGGGCAAATCAAATTAAATTCTGAAGTGCATTCTTTTTTTACTTTAATTAATAATTGTCCACTTTTTAATGTGATTCCCAGCATAGACCAATCTAGTGTTTTTAGATTAGTTCACAGCCCTCACTTTTGGCCCTGGGGTTGACTGATTACTCACTCATAAAGTTTTCTCAGATAAAATGAAGAGCCATTTGAAGGCAGAAAACAGAAGCTAAAGAAAAAAATCCACAGTACTCTACTTGTCTCATCTGTTCTTTTTAAAATTGTACATCGTTCTTGAAAAATATTCATCCTTTTCCAACACCGATGAGTCCCAAGACTCCAGGTATTTTTTTTGTTTTGATTGTGGATTTTTTTTTTTGCATGCTCAAAATAACTGAACTGACTTTCCTTCAAAAATTTTCATAAAACTTGTTCTTAGAGACTATAAAGCATTTAACACTCGTAAAATAGCTTCTCTATGTAATTTAAAATCTAAACTGATAATATATTCCTGCCATAATCTTTATCTTCTCTTGTCTGATATTCCTGTTGCCTTCTAATCTTCTTACATTGACTTGCTATGATTAAATTATTCCTAAACATCATTTGTTATATGAATTTTTTAAAGTGAGACAATTAGGAGAGTAGGATAGTTAATTTCTTCCAAGTGTTTTTCTGATTCTTGGTGGTCACAGTGGATATATTCTTTCACGTTTTAGAATTATTTTCTTATATTTCTCCATTTTTTCTGTGTGTTTGTAAAAAAATCACTGCAGGATTTCCTCTTAACTATTCCAACATTATCCACTTTCTTGTGGCACACTTTCTACTAACATTAATTTCCACTGTTGTGAAAATAATGACAAATTTTATCACTGACCCAAAACCTGGCAGGTTAAAATTTAAGTAGTGATGATGTGGTATTAATAGAGCTTGTGAATATTTATTATTGAAAGATCCAAGGTGGCTTGGCCACATGGAACATATTGTTTCTGTGCTGTTCTGCAGCATATGGAGGGTTCACATTTGCATTTTAACCTAATCAAATATCAAATATTAATACAATCAGAAGGGGTCTAAATATTTTAAGAACACAGTGACTTTTCACATTATGAATATGAATAATGGACTTGGTTAGGTTACAAAATTTAAATAATATCATAGCTTCTTATTTTTTCTGGTTTCTATAAAATCCTTCCTCGTGTCTGTTCTTCATGTAATTAATAGGTTTCTAACCACAATGTGGATAAAATAGAGAAGAAAAATAGTCACAGGCTACTAGGTTTTATCAAAATCTTTGTTCCTGTCTATTGAGAAGCAGCATAACTGAATTTGTTTAAAAATGGTTTTTGAATTGTTTTGGATTTCATGCCTGACAATTGACAAACAAATAAAATTATGGTCAACTATTTTTGACTTGTATTGTGTGCACTAATGCTATATGTGGTTATGCAATTTCATTAGCATTTAAAATATTAATAATAACACATACAAAAGAACTGTCATACAAACACACTTCAGATGTTATAAATGATATCAATAACATACAAATTATCTTCTATTAAATCATACACTTATAGTTTTTTACAAGGTATATAGTAAAACAATTAATGAACTGTGTATTCTAGCAAGAATTCCTAAGATTCAAAATGTAGCTAGTTTTTCCTTGAACACTAATATTCAAGGAAACGTTAAAAGTTCATTTTTCAACCATTAGGAAAACATCCATAAAGCATTGGCACAAAATACAGATAGTAGGGAAGTACTGCATATAGTAAAGGAATAAAGGGAAAAAATTCAGATATCCAGTGCATTTTAGTGTTGATATAGCAGTGTATAGTGAGTTTTTTTAATTGTGTAGGCTTGCTTTGAGTCAACGGCATAAACTGTTCAAAGAAAAATTGGTATGTCTACCTGATATAGTTTGAACTGGTTGTAATACACCAGTTAGCTCTCAGGGAATACCTCTAGTATGTGAGATATAGTAGAATGAAAATTTCATAAAACAGAAATTTACCGTGAGTGTAATAGCAAAAATCTACTGTGTAATCAGCTATATAACTATGCATTAAAACTTTTCTTCAATATAGGTCACAATTAATTTCTCTATGATAGACAGGATTGAAATAATGTAATTAAATATAACGCATTTGATTTCCACATTGACCAGTACAGAAAAGCAGTGTAAGAAAGCTCCTGCTCTCTAGGTTTAAAAAACAAACGGGAAATGTCTACATATTTTAAAAATGCAATAAAGCTTAGTGAGTATGAGACTGATCTCTGGATGAGGTGATTAAATTCATTGTTAGGCGGGATGACCCCGGCCCCTTTTATCTAAATTCAAGGGACTTCAGTTTTCTCGTCTGTTAAGTGAACATTAAAATAGCATGAACTTCATAGAGCTTGCTCGTTCACCAGAAAACACTCAGAATACTTGCTAGTATTTTTGGCCTTGGGACTAAGAAGAAAGTTGCAGGGGTTTTATGTAATGTATATATATATATATTTTGTTTGTTTGTTTGTTTGTTTGTTTGTTTGGGGCCAACCACTTATACCAAAACTCAATTGTCATTTTTTCCATATATTTAGAATTTGGAAATATATAGCTTTATTTTATAGTTATTTTAGTGCCTAATCTCAATGGTTCAAGTAGTATAATGCTGCTCAGTTATAAAGCTATGTACTTATATTTAAAATAAATGAACAATTGCATACTTTTTTCTAAATATGAGTAAGCAGTTGACTCAACTTGATTTTCACTTCTTGTCTCTACTATTATGATAAACTTATAATGTACCCTTTGAATTACATTACAGAATTGCTAGTTATTTTTATATAGTCTCCTTCTTACTGTAAGCTGAACTGAACTTCCTGGCATGATGAAAGTATCTCAGTAACAACAAGCTGACTGCTTGATTGGGTTATTGACCATTACTTTTGAGATACCAAGTAATTACATTCTAAGACCCACCCTTAGGTCTAGGAAAAATGAGCCCAGGAGCCATCTGTTTATTTCAAGACTGCCATAGATATGGACTATGATAATAAATAGGAAACCTGTTGGAACTTTGAAAAATAGACTCAAAATACTTTCGATAATAAATTAGTTTAAATTTTGGTTTTTCATTTGAACAACCATTTCAAGTGATACATATCTTTCAACATTTCCTACAACAGTGTCCAAATTAAAAATTCTCAAATAAACAAAACAAACCCATGACTATTTCCAAACATTCACTGCTTATCCTCCTGTGCTAGTACTAAGTGTATTTCATTTGAAAAATTCACAAAATGTTTTGAAAAAAATATAGAATATTATCCACATTTAATACTATTAATGGTTTTATTCATAAAGCTATAAACTTTAAAGTTATGCACAAAATTTTGTTTAGAATAAATACCAAAAATATGTGAACATCTTATTGAAAAATCTCATTGGAAATAAACTGTGCAATTCAAAATCAAAAACCAGGTATATGCAATATTCAATGTGTCAAAAATAAATTTTTTCTTTCTTACAGTGTGTCAGACTTTGTGTGGTTCTCATTTACTTATTAGAAAGTGGATCACTTTTCAATGAAGAATCACTGAGAGGTACAATTCAATTTGACTTATTATTATATTTGATGTTATAGTTCTTTTGCAAAATCAGATTCAAAATTTATTTTTATTATTGCATGACTTTTCTATATCAATGCAATGAATGTTCTCCAACCACATTTGTAATTCAGAACTATCATATATATATATATAGTCACTTAAAGAAAGTTATGAAAGTAATAATAATGCTTAACTCTTTGGCTGATGAATGAAGTTTATATAATGGACTTGTATGTCTATACCTGTATAGTTAGGACATGACAAAATATTATCTGTTTGAAATAATGCTTAGTGCTGGATATTAAAATGTATTTGGTTATTATCAACTAGCATAAAGTCTGCACAGTGTCACAACAATATGCAAGTCCCAATTTGATTTCAGTCATTCGAATCTTGTGATTATTATTGCTGGCAGCATGTATATAGTTCATTGTCTTTTGGGTAGGCCTAAGATGGTAGGCATCACCTCAAAATCTATTATTTCCCCTCTCTATTTATTTATAAAACATTCAGCCTGAATCCTTTTCAGCCCATGTTAAGGTTTGTCCTATTGCTTTCACATGCAAGGCAGCTGAAACTTATCTTGAAGAAAACCTAAAGGGAGTTCAGTTCTGTTTCATTCTTGGCAAGTTGTGGACATATCTAATTTCAGATTTTAGGCATGTTTAAGAAAAAAGGGTGTCAGAGGGCGATGCACAGTACAGTACTCAATTTATCAAAGCGAGGAGACTATGATCACAGCATTTTGATACTTCATTTACTAAACAAGCTGTTTCTTATTGATATATTTAGGAAGTCACTTCAGTTCTGTTCTCTGAATTTTAAAGCAAAAATGTAAGTTCAAAATGTGCAGTGTGTTGTGCAAAAAAGAATAGCAATGGACTTACCCCAGAACATCTGCTCTCCCTGCCAATGTCCCTAAAGATGTGCCCTCTGGCCTTATTGTTTATAGATGGTAACACACCATGGATAATAATGCTATTTCGAAAATAAACAAAGCCACTCTCTTTTGGAAAATTGGCCCCACCCATCTGCTTTAAATAATTCATTTAAATCAATTAAATTGAATGTTTGTTTTTAATCACAGATATAATTTGAGTTTCAGACTGCATTATGCAAACACATTGAAGGTATTCTTTTATTAGCATTATCAAAATGGTGCTTTGAGTTTATGTTATCAGTTTAGAAATCTGAAAGTTAGAATTAGGCTAGCCTAAATATCCACCAAGAAATATTATTTTAGTGCAGGTCTCTGACTTATGGTTATTAGACTCACAATTTCCCAACTCATAACCATTTTTAAATTGCATGTTTTCAGTGAAAACCAGACTTTCATTTGGGGATTTTATCTTTTCCTAGGTTAGCAATATGAGGCAGGCTGCTTTCTCTCAGTGTTCAGCAGTTCAGACAGCTTACTGTAAGGGTAAACTAAAGACGCTCTACTGTTTATTGGATTTCCAGTATTTTTAGGAAACAAGTATCCAATAAATTACATGACATATACAAACCACCATTGTGAAATAACCTTTGCGTTAGATGCTTTTGCCCAACTGAAAGCAAACTCAAGCGTTCTATGAATTTTTTTGTTTAACTTTTTAATTTCCAGTGCATATTTGCAGTCTGTAATGGTTACATTTCTCCTGAGGGGTTGGTACCTGTACATAACATGGCTTGATTCTTTTTAATTCCCCTTCCCTCTACACTGCTTCCCCTTCTTCCATCTCTTGGTCCCCTTCCCATTTGCAAAAGGTCAATCTGCACCATAACATCTTTCTCTTCTTTTTCTTTTCTTTGCATTTGCCATGACTTTTTCCTCTAGCACTATCACCCTTTTCCAAGATGGCAGTCTTGGAAACACACGCTGAAAGAACTTTGTGTATTCAAAGAAGTTGTTCTTTCTTTTCTCTCCAATACAATAATCATTACCCATATGTGTTTATTCTGCAGTTGAATTGTGGGTAATACAATGGTGTTTGTAATTTTATTTAAATTTAATGAATTTACATTTAGATTAAAAAAACCAATGGCTATTACATTGGACAAGTTAACTCTGGAACTTCCCTTCACTACTAAACGTTCAAATGCAAAATCACAATGTAAAGCATTCTATCTTTGAGCCATAGTGTGCAGCTCTATAATCTAACACTTCTGCTTCAGTATTTGTTCAGGCTCACAAAGTACTCCAGCCCTTTACAGTCATTTGCTTCTTAGCCTTACTTTTCTCCTTATCTTCTTTACGTTTCTTCATTTTCATTACTGTAACCCCTCTGTTGTCCTATTTTCTTTGTGGTACACTCAACTGGAAAAACTACAACCCCTACTCAACTTACTGCAAATTTCTCACTGGAAAAAAACTAATCAAGTTACCTGGAAGAAAAACGAAATCACAAAACAGAGTTGCACTGTCTTGTCTGATTTTAAATGAAAGATCATGTACAGTTCTATGTTGTGAAGAAATTACTGAGCTTTACTGATGATTGATGCTCCAAATCCTCCAAATGACCAGTTCATACCATTTGTCTCTTCAAACATGGATATTCCCTCTTCAATCTTCAATGACAGTTGATGATATTACCTGATATTTTACTTGAGGAAATCATATAAGACTGCTTCATCTTGCTGTAAGATTTATATCCTATCTACATGTATTCCCACAATCTTAGTGAAGATCCTTCCTTCTTCTCCAAAATGACTTCCAATCTTAGAGATTTTGCACTTAATTTTTCCTTCTCTCTTCCACAAATTTTCCTACGTTTAGCTCCTTCCTGTCATTCAGGGTTATGTCGAAAGGGCTTTTCCTTAACGAATCCTTCCATGATCAGATTACATGTCTTCTCCCTTCTCTGAAACCACCAGTATTCATTTGAATCATACAGTTTGCTTTTATACGATGTGACGCTACGAAATTATTTTGTCTTTTGGTTTACTTGTAAGTGTCTGTTTCCCTGTGAGGTAAATTAAGTTTGTTTGGAACATGAACATGAACTGGTATAGTGCCTGGAATACTGCAGAGCTCTACAATTATTTGCTGAATGTCAAAGATAAAGAAATAATGAAGCCGTTTTTGTGTGTGCTTGACCAAAATATCATCACCTTCACTCTAAACATACTCACAGTTCTAGAAAACATGTCCCCCAATGGTGTTCTTATAATAATTTGTAGAATTCATCGATGCTTATACTTTGATATAGTTTACTCCCTCTTAGAATGTTAACAAATGGAAGAATGCCTAAACACTGTTACTCTACCTGATAGTAACTCAGAGGAAGCAGCTCCTTGGCATATTCATCATTAAAGTTCTTAATCTTGGAGAACCCTATCATACTATCCTGTGCTGCTTTTCATCTTAATGTCATTTTTCTGTTGATTTACTGATATTGTTGACTTTGCTGCCATTATTACATAAGTGATTTTAACTCTCTGCTCAGAAAAGAGCAGTCTCCTTTTGCTTTCCTATGTACCATTTACCTGACATCCATCCACCAAACATAGGTCTCTGGAATTTCATATCACAGGAAGTGTTACCATCGGTAATATTATTACTGATCTTTCTATTTTTCTTATCATTGTAAATCCTTTATCAAATCCTGATGATTCTGTTTCCATAGTGTATCACAAAACCTTGTACACATCATTTCTACTTCCACTCCTCATCCTTTAGTATTTATGATCTGTACTTCTTCAAGAACCAAACATACTCTCTTCTGGTCTGTCATTCTTTTTCTCTGATCTATTATCCACACTACTGCTAGAATAACTTTTTAAAAAAATTTATGTTTGATTACATCATTCCACTATTTCATATAAACTTTGAATGATGCCTTAAAACTCCGTGTTTGATAGTTTAAGATGATATGTGATTTCTCTATCTTTCTAGACTTGAGTCACAACAATGTGTTCTTTCTCTACCCAAAATGTGCACATTTTCTTTACCCAAACCCTGGTAACTTCTTATTCCTAATTCCTTATGATGCATGTACTTTGAGCCTATCTTTTTTCTTCATCTTTTAAATCTGACTTTATACTCATCTTCTAGATCTCACATTCCAATGTGACTTTTTGAAGAAGAGGTTGTAAGGACATTATAGTCTGTATGGAGATTATAAAGTATACACTTTCATGCTCTTATAACATCCTGTCTGTGTGAATATCTAACTGATGCAGCATGACAGTATATATAGAAACCAAGAGAAGGCAATGATACATTTTTCTGTGTACTAATTTCTGGTATGTTCCCCATGCATTATAGCCTTGCAACTCTAAGGAAATGTTTAAACATTCTAATGTTGTGCCCTCAAAATTACTATGTGACTTACGAAAGCTAAACATCATCATCTCCAATGTACCCGTGAGGAAACTGAGATTCACAATCGCAGATGCTAAGTAAAAGAAGTGCTTGAAATCAAATGTTTTCAGTCTTAACCCCATGGTACGGTTAGGACAAGATAGCGATGCTCGTTGGTGCAATCATCAGTATGTCTAAGGATACATATTATTGGTCAGATATCATATTAACTTAAAAGTACTATGTCTTAGAATTTATAGTATTATTTTGGTTACAATTTCTTTTCATAGTTAAATGGCTTATTTTTTATTTAACTTCACTTTGCATTGTTTTCTTTATGGTTATTCATAACTTTTTATTAAAAAAAGGGAGGAAATACTGCTTTTTAGGATTCTGGCTTTAAATCATTGTAAGAACAAATTGTTATATGCTCATAATTTATATTTTAATGATAAACATTTTAAAAAGAAAAAGCATATATCTTGTTTTCAATGAGAAGTATTGTTACCTTAGAAAATTATGAACAACAAGGATTTTAGAGCAATTTTACCACAATGACTCATGAATAAATTCTCTCTTCATTGTAGAAGGCATCATCTTTGCCCCATTATTAGATGAAATAAACCCAAGGACAAAGGAAATCCAGAGGTAATCCTTTTGGCAATCTTGTCATGCAGTTTCTGCAAAACATTCCCTGCAGTGCAGGATTGTTCAAAGCTTCACATGCTGAGTCTTGCTTGCTGTGCCAAAAACTAGCTGCCTCTTGCTGAGAAAGATTTTCTGTAAAGGAAAAGGAACTGAGTGACTTGCTATATCTGCATGGTCCAAGGTCCGAGTAGGTCACAATGCGGGTAAAGTGATCCATCGTATTTGTTTCACATCTGGTGTCCTGATTGGCTGAAAATACTTAGCTCAGAAAAGGAACATCTTATTTAATGTTGCTGTCTTTTGCACAAGAAGAATTTTGTCCCTAGATCAATCCCTTACTTTTGCTCTTATTTTTTCTGTTTTTTTTTAAAGTCCCCTTATTACTTGATACCAAAACTATACAGAATTACAAAGTACCAAAAATATACAAATGATAAGATTTATGATATGGATAAAACATAAATAGAAAAAATTTTGTAAGATAGTCTTATCTTGTGACATTTCCAAATTTACCGACAGTGAATTAAAAATATACACGTTCTGTGGAGAAATGCGTGAGACTGGAGAGTGACCATGTCCCCCTGCTGTAGGGGTTGTATAGCCAGACCCTATTTCTGAAGAACTGAAACAAAGCAAAAAAAAAAAAAAACAAAACAGAACAAAACAAAACACAATAAATACCATAAAGACAAAAACCAAGATGAAGATTGACACAGAAAGTGTTTTAAAAGAGGAGAGAGCAAAAGGAAGAGGGAAGTTTTGCTGCTTAAGTGTGAAGCTGAAAAGCCTATACATTATAGTAGATTTTGTGATTTCAAAATAGCTAATATACTACAGTAAGATATTGTCAATTAATCAATTGTCATCCATTCACACACTGCAAACAAATCTTCATAACATGGGTATGTAACTATAAGTGGTTCAAAGAAGTTATATATTAAAAATCTACCAATGTTGTGATTACTTTAATATATGGTTATGTTTTTAGTAATATATTGTTTAGATTGAAACATTCTCCCAATATATGAAATTGAAATGGATGGATTCTTTGTAAGATTAATGTTTGCAAAGAAATTCTCTTCTCATGGTGTTATTAAAAATTATAAAATGCAAAATTCCAATGACTGTCTTATAATCATCTCTCTCTTTTTTTTCAGTTCAGAGTGGTAAAATTTTCTCAAAATAAGTGTGCAGCATTGAGGGACCTTGATTTATTTTAGGATGCTATCTTCTGTAGAATGCCATATCATGTAAGACTATAAAATTTTATTTTCTTACTTAGTATGAAAAAGTTCCAAAATATCATAGGATGAAAAGATTATCATTCAAAAAAAGAAAAAAAATGAAGTATTAAAAATAATGAAAGGAGACTTCAAATTTTACTTTATTTCTGTAGTTCAATTTACTTGTCACAAAGATGAAGACTAGAAAATATTGCTTAAAAGATCCATGAAATAAATCTTTATTTGGCTAATAAATAATTACTATCTTTTTTTGTGTGTATGTGGTACAGGGGATTGAACTCACCACCTTGTGCTTGCCAGGCAGGTGCTTAGACTGCTGAGCTAGATCCCTGGCCCTGGTGTTTTTGAGACAGGGTCTCACTATGCTGTTCAGGCTGGCCTTGAGCTCACTTTGTAGCCCAGGCTGGTCTCGAACTCACAATGATCTGCCTGTCTCAGCCTCCTGAGTGCTGGGATTACAGGCATGAGCCACCACGCCTGGCCAATAATTACTATCTTGACCTTTACATTTCTTCAAATTGAGGCTCAAAACATTAATGTATGTTGAAAAATGGAACAATTTTATGAGAACCATTATATACGATAGTGTTTATATATATTATGTATAATATAATATAGTGTTTATATATAAGTATATATTTCACAATCTTTTAAGAATAGTAGCTGATTTTGAGTATATAATAAAATTTTGTTGAATTTCAGCAATATTCTCTCTTTTAGAAACTTCGGATGTCATTCAACAATTTTACTATATCTCTTACTACAAAATATAGTGAAAAATTTAAGGAAATATGAAAACTGTTTTCATAAAAATGTTGCTGATCTTTGAAATATTTGGCCTTAACTCTTGTTTTATTTTTTAAAAAGACTTAAAAGACTAATATTAAAAGTAGTATGGATAATTTCTGTATATTTGTCACTAAATTTTCCTTACCATTAACTTCATGTATTGTTGTATTGCATTTGTCAAAACAAGCAAAAAAAACTAACCTTGGTAAATTAGTATGAACTGTAACTGTTATATTTTCCTGTTACATGATCCCCACATATTGCACCACATTTCATTTAGTTCTGATGGCTCTTGATCCTCCTCTTGGTCTGCGATTCTGTCTCTCTCTCTCTCTCTCTCTCTCTCTCTCTCTCTCTCTCTCTCTCTCTCTTTCATTGTTTTAAATAACATTGACAGCTCTGAAGTAAGGTAGTCAAGTGTGATGCAGAATATCCTTGAATTTTGACTTGTCTGATTATAGTCTCGTATCAAGATGTGAGTTATGAGTTTTGAGAAAGAACTCTACAGAAGTGAAGAGACCTTCTCTTTCCATCATATCAGATATTGCATGATGTGAACTTACCATCTCCCTCGTGATTTCAACCTTTATGGAGTTAACGTCTACCAGGAGTTACTTCCAATGGAAAGTAACTCTTTTTTTTTTTTCTCTCTCTCTCTCCATATACATATATTCCCCCTTTGGAAATGAGTTACTCTTCCAGCTCACCAGCAAAGACAGGATAATTAAACTGTACCTTCTGGGGGAGGATTGTCTATGTAGATTATTTGGAATTCTGCAAAGAAGATTTGATCCATTTTATTTTTTTAAGTAAAGATGCTACAATGAAGCTATTGCATATAATTTAAATTTCATTTCATGATTTAATTTTCTATTTTAAACCTGACTAGCACATCTATGATGCTTTCTTTGAAAATCTGAAGTGACTATTTTAGAGTAAAGGAAACAACTTACGTTGTTTTTAAAATTTGTTTTCATATAGGCATTATCTAATATGGAAAAAATGTCAGCACAGTCCTCTTCTTTGGTTAAAAAGAAAAATCATTGTAGGAAGGCATTATATGTTCTTTGGTGAGCTTAGAAAATGCTTAGTTTTATTTTCAACATATTGGATAAAGCAGAAAGTATCAGTATGCATTATTAAATACAAATCTACTGACCAAAAATTGAGATGTGACAGCTAAAAATAATATTTGGAGATGTAACTAAACACAACTGTTTCTTTTTGCATGCAGACAGATGGAATATAATGAATTACAATTGTAACTACATTCCACAATCAGAGAACATATTTTCTAAAAGCCTCAGCTTCAAAGAACTTGGGTTTATACTTCAGAAAGACTGAATAGCTTGCTCATTGTGACCTCAATGGGTAACAAGGGACAACTAGAGACAATAGGCTTGGCACACATGCTGTTCTATGGCCAATAAGTGTCTTACAAGTTTGCGGCAAAACTTCAAAATCAATACAGATTTTTATGAGGAGTCAATGAGGAGATTTTCAAATAAAGAGTAATATGTTCGAACAGATGACTACCCATAAGAATGTGACTGTCTGCATTCAACAGAGGGTATGTTTTAAAAAGAGCAGGGCTCTACTATCCCATAAGTAGAAAGTCTATACTTTATAAAATATATTGCTAATATCACATAAAATACATTATATCATAGGGATGTTTGTAATTATGAGACTGAAAATGGATTAAGAAATAATTTACAAAAGGGAAAGTCATTGTAAATTATAGGAACAAGTTAGAAGGATCTTTATATAATAATTCTAAACTTACCACTTAGAAATTGCTATCAATTTACTGACTGTATAACACTGATGTTACCAAGCAATAATTTTATTTGTAAATATCTGGTTTTGAAATATTTCAATTTTCTCTCACTCTTCATTAAATTCTGCCTACATAAAACTTCAAAACCACTTCAAAACAATGAAATCATTTTGGGTTCATTAAACTTTTACGTACTCCGTACAATCAGGCAGAGCATACTAGTTCCCCTGAACAGGAAATTCTTCCACTCAAAGTTCATCCTAAACACCTGTATTTGTTACCCTTTTTGTCACTGTGTCCAAAACATCTAAGAAAGTCAAATTAAAGGAGAAAAAGATTATTTTGGCTAAGAGTTTCAGAGGTTTCAGGCTAGAGGATACAGGGCCTCCAAGGCAGAAACGTCATGGTAG
>RJWT010010022.1:0-24611 GCA_004365215.1 Cuniculus paca | reverse complement strand
TAGATAACTCAGTGTGCTGTCAGTCATTCCTGTCAAAGTTATGACGGGAGAACTAATGACAGGTACCTGGGGTGGAGTAGCCATTTTTTAAAATCAGAAGGTGTTGTAGTCAGAATTTTCAAGGAAATAGATTTAATACAGGACACATAATTTATAGGAATATTTTATAATATTCACCCAAAAAGTCAAATGCAGAAGACTGCAAGAGATCTGTCTCCACACTAGAAACCCAGAGAATCCAGCTGAGGACCTGGATCCCACAGCAATGTCCTGCGTGAGTCCAGCTGAAGACCTAGAGCACATGGCAGTGTCCTCCATGAGTCCATCTAGAGGCCTAGAGCCCACAACAATGTCACACACAAGTCTGTACCAATGATCTGCAGTGGGAAGTCCCAAAGACCAGTGGTGAAATCTAGAAAGTCTGTGTCAGTGGGGTGAAGGATCTGTGCCAGCAGGCTGAGAGATCTGCATTGGAGCCAGGATGTGATACTCAAGGTAAGGACCAGATCTCTCCTGAAGAGAACCACAGCCATTCTCAATGACAGCAAGGACCCAAGCTCCTCTGACAATGAATATAGCTGAGTTCATATCAGGAAAACCAGCATGACAGTCTTTTCCAGTAGAATCAACAGCATACCATCCAGTTCTGTTTTTATGTTGTTGGGAACAGTTCTCAGGTGGGCCTTCCACACCCAGAGTCACACTGATTCAGTTCAGCATGGTGTTACAAGATGATTGTTAGTTAATCCACCACATTTTCCATGTCCTGAAACTTCAGGAGACCAAGTTTGAGGACAGCATACTAAATAATTTGATTGAGGAAATTTCAAGGCAGTCCAATGTTCAGACTATCAGAAAGCCCAATGTTGTGGATGCTTTTACCCAGATCTATAGTTTGAATGAAGAGCAAACAGCAGAGCCAAATGATTTAAGAAGTTTGAGTTTTTCCAGAAGTGCTTTCAGTGTTGGTGCAAAGGAAAGCATGGTTGGTGAAAGATTAGTATTAAAAAGAAGCCAAGTACTTTGTATAGGATCCAGAAGACAGATGCCTTCAGGGCATCTTTGAAATCAGCAAGACTGCTTGATCTTTCATTTGAGAAGAGAGTCTCTGGGATGCCTGCTTGTTCAAGGCCTCCTATGGAAGTGTATCCCTGAGTTCAGCCATCCAGGTACTCAAAGGCCATGATAGCATCTAGGGAGCCTAGATGCTGCTCAAGCTGGTGGCCAAAGTTGGTATCATTCATGTAATGCTGGATCTTCAGGCATGCAGAATGCCAGGGTAATGGAATTGCAGAAGCTTCCATTCAAATTTCAGAAGAAAGCCTGTGATGCCAGACAAAGATGTTTGACAGGGTTACAGTACCTGCCACAAGCCCTTGAGAGGGCAGTGCATGGAGTTGTGAGTGCAATGGAGACACTGTGAACAGGATATTTGCTGAGGAAAGCTCGGGACAGTGAGTGGAGTCATTACAAGAGAGAGGCCATGTGGACTGCAGTTGGCAAGGCCAGAGGGATAGGGCTGCTCAAGCCCTTTGGAGCTCATCTCACCAGAGCCTTTCCTGGGAGCTGCATATGCAGCTATATGATTTAATTTTTACCCTGCTGGGTTTCAGTCTTGCTTTGACCCAATTTCTGTCTATTTTCCTATTTATCCCTTTTGGAATGAAAGTGTTTGTCCTAAGGAATTGCATGTCAGAAGTATTTTAACTCTACTTTTGATTTTTACAGCAGCTAACAACTAAGGGTTTGCCTTGAATCTCAGAAAAGACTGTGAACTTGAGCTTTTAAGACTTTAGAAATGAACTTAAGGCATTTTTCATAATGAAATGGGTGTGAGCATTTGGGGAGCTTGGGACAAAAATTATGGTTTAGATCTAAAGTATCCCCCCAAAAGTCTCATGTTAGGATGTAGCACCTGGTCAGAAGGAGTAGGTCACTGGTGGAATAACTTGGCTGTATTCTTATCCTGAGCGCTTCCTTTTTCTATTTCCCAGCCATTGTATAGTGAACAGCTTTCCTGCACCATGCTATTTCTGCCTTGGAGTTAGTTGACCACTGGCCAAATCTACTGAAATAGCATGTCAAAAAAAAACCTTCCCTAAGTTCCAGTTTTTGTGTATTTTGTCTTGGTGACAGGAAAGTGGTTAATAGGGAAGATCTTATACAGCATAATCTAGATGTTTGTACCTAGCCTGAACAACTTAGTGACTTAGCAAGGGCCTGTCCCAAAATAAAAAATAAAACAGTGCTTGGGGCTATAGCTCAGTGATAGAGAGAGGGGAGGAATGGTCTTTGGCCAAACAGATCTGAGTTTGAATTCAAGTTCTGCTTTTTATTAGGTTTTTTGTGCCAACTTACTTAATCTCTCTATGACTCAGTATTTATTTACTCATTCCATTAGAAAAGCTTTTTCAAACATTTGTCCTATTCAAAATATGAGGGTTACAAAGAAATTAAGAAATCCAGTTTCTCAATTTAAATAGAATGTGTGACATTACCAAATTGTAGAATACATGGAATGTCATCTTTATTGTCAAATTATGGTTATTTCCCCAAGGAAGCTTGTAGGGAATTCGAGAATTTGTGCTTGCTATGGACTGAATTGCATCCTCCCACCCTGAAAATAATTTATCAAATTAGATATTGTCTCTTTTTATAACTGAATAAAGATACATATTCTGTATTTTATTTAAGTAGGGGAGATGGAAGCTTGACTGTCCTTTTTTGGCTTCATGCCACAATTCTAATCAAACTACAGGACTTCTGTACTGAGTAGATATCTGTCTTGGAAGCAATAAAACTATGGAAACAAGCAAACAAAGTTGATTGAAAACTTCTCTCTTTTGGAGGATCATTTGGAAGGTGTTAGAAGATCCCTATAGGGTAAGGATCTGGATGTTACTAATCTTCAGCGATTTGTGAATTCCGGTGAGATGATAATGTAACTTCTTTGTGTTATGGCGTGGCAGTGCTCTTCCTGGGCTGCAAAAGGGCTTAGCAGAAATATTGAGTGTCTTTTGGCTGTGTTTCTAGATCAAGCTTTATCTACTGAAAAGACTGGATAATGGAGACATTTTCTTTGGGTGAATTGTGTCTCTGACTCACTCAACAAGAGATTTCCATGCCTCCCTACATTTTCAAGACTGTTGCCACCTACGTATTTCAATAGCAGGAACGAACTGCCAGTGAAAGACAAAAGAAATGGGCAATCTACCTCATGGGCTGTCAATACCAGAGAGAAAAGAATCAAGAGATCACTCGAATGTGGGTCCTATACAAAAGTGATTTCTAACAAAATGAAGCTAATGGGCCCTCCTATCCCATTTTCAGTTGCTCCCACAGCGGAGCTTTCTTAGAAAGTGAATAGCTTAAGGACTATGAAAACAAGTGCTGGAGAAACCTAAAGATAGCTCAGTTTTCACAAAACTGTCTAAAATGCAATTATTATGGGCCAGTCTTTCAGATTTAGACAAGAACAAAGAATAACAAGTTTCTTAAACTGACCATGTAAGTAGAGCTTTGAGATTTTTAATCAACTCATTCAAGTACCATAATATTTGACATTTTAAAATTTGAGGAGTGAGCAGATAAGGTATAAACAATGTTATTTAATATTGAAAGAGTGGGGTTAGACTTAGAACTTGGATAAAATAACATCCCTTCCAAGAACAAAATTATAAAAATGATCAAGGAAATTTAAGCCTAGCATACACGCACATGTGTGCACACATTAAATTTTGTTGGATCTACAGAAATATACCATGGCTTGCAAATGAACAAATGAAAATTAATTGAAGGAATGGATGAATGAACCAACGAAATGAAGATGGGAAAGATAACTGCAGAGTTTTTATGTGAATGACAGGAGTGCTAGAAGAAAAATGAATAGATAAAGGAGATGAAATTTTTACCAAATACTAAAAGGGAATGTATCTGAGCAGAAAATTCAAATCTTCAATTAAAATGAGTCCCTACATTCTAGGTAAGATAGATATAGGGGTAATACACTCCTATGAACCAAAGAATGCTAGATTAGAATTTTTTTATATATTACCTTACTGTTTATAAAAATTGCATTGCTTGAAGTCAGGTTAAGAGTGTTCACAAGCCAGACTGATAGATGTCATAACACAGTTCCTGAACAAATCGAACTGAAGCTTTCTTCTGTACCTGTATATTTAAGAACCTTCAAGATTTGCCTTAAGATCAGCAGAAGGGGTGGTGGGGGGGGTCTTGGACAAACTTATGATGAACACGAGTATGATGATCAGCAAGCAAAGAACCAGTGCTCTTAGTTTATAAATGAGCACCCTTTAAAAAGTTTGTTTGAAAGAAGTCCTGGTGAAGGAAGCCATCTACATACATAGCAAAATATTTAGGATCTACAAATAAATTATAATATTTATTCTAATATTATAATCTGCTATTTGTAATTTTTAAGTTCTAACATTCACAAACTGGGCTGTGAATAACACTAATTATGATGGGGGTCATTTTCTCAGATACATTCTGACAAGATTCTAGGACTTCAGTGATAGCAGAAAAATCTGAAAAGCTTCCACACAGGAAAAAATAAAGTTATTTGATATTCCAAAAAATATTTTCTATGATTGTATCAGTTACCTTTTCTAAAACTCAGTTCTTTAGAGTTATCCTATAACATTAGTTACTTGCTCTTTTATAGCAAATACATGTTTAAATATACTTATTTGAATTAAGTATGAGTTAAATATGAGTAATGTGTGTTTATGCATGCTACTAAAATGAATTCCAACTACTAAACCTCTCCCCAAACAGCTAAAGACTAGTGCTTTATTTTACAATAATATTTTATTTGAAATTTTATATAAAATAGACTTTGCTTTGATAGCATTTGAGCTCTTATTGTAAATACGAAACATGCAAAAGGAATTAAAAATAAGAATATTTAAGCAAAGATGTAGTATTGCTGAAATCACCATTTTTAAAATGAAAAACTACTACCCCCAAAAGTAATATTCCTGCTTTACATGCACATATTTTCTTCATTTTTCTTATATAGATTTTTACATATATTGCACTTACATAATCTTGGAAAATAAAGATGTGGAATCTACATTAAGAAACTGACATGATTAGGAAGTATATTTCTGTATAAATATACCTCTTCTCAGAAAAATTAAAAATATACAGCAAATACTCACTCTGTACCTACTCAGTGACAAAGGAGTTTTTAAGTACAATCCATTTGACCATTTGTTTTGTCAGCCACATCCTTTCAATAAAACAATCATTTAAATATCATGAGGTGGCGCCAGACATCAAGACATTTTTACCCTGGCCATTTGGGGCTCAGCATCTGTTCACTCTGGTCCATGATCTTTTCGATGCTGCTTTTTTATTTAAACTTGACTTTAGGCAATGGGAAAGAAGGCTGGAACACAGGACAATTATTACACTTGAGGTTCAAGCCGCTTTTGGTCCTCATTCATCGACATGGATATCATGTTCTCTCAACCTAGGGACCTTTAAAGAAAAAAAGATTGGGACACTTTAAATAGTTTCTTTCTCTGGACCTGTCTTAAGTTAGTGTTGAAACAGAAGTGTTTTCTGTAATTATTATCCAAGCTTAGAAAGAACTAGGAATAAAAATTGAGTTGTGGAAAAATAAAAGAACAATATTTATCTCATCCACCTTGATAACATTCTCTTTTTCCAAACCCTTTTTCTCTGAAAATATCCAAATATCTCCCTCTTAAGCCTTGCAGGAAATACTTTAGGAGAAAATGTCAATGGAGTAATGTCAGTGGAAAAGAGAAAGAAGTTGACATTGTATATTTATAGGCTCTTTCGATGAGTATTTACTCAGTCTTCAACCTTAAAAATTCCATTTGCTTTTGTCTACTTTTATATTTGGTATAATGTCTCACACTGTTGTACAGTACCCCTGTCATTTTTTTATGAGTAGCTTTTTATTAGTGTGAGAGGAATGAAAAGACATTTGTCAACTAAGTCTGTCTTTCCTGCTTTGGAAGATACTCTAATTTTATCTGGCTTGACACATTGTCTAGTTTTCTCTATAGAGTGAGTTCATCCAGCTGCATCATGCATATGCCATACAGGCATCTAGTCTTAAGGTGAGCAGATCTCCATTAGTGGAATTATCATTTACATTTTAGTTTAGAATACTATACAGTACCTCCCAATAAACAGAATCATCAAAGCAGTCATGGTCAAGGGGCTGTTCCCAGCAAGGTATCTTTAGAATTAAACCTGTAAAGATAAACAAAATGAATCACATTATGATGCTGCAGAGGAACTTCTATCATAACTAAAATAGTGATATAAAGTCATCCCCTTGGGCTAACAGTTACCTTCTAGAGGTTTAGAACAGTTTTAAATTTACCAGTTGGCTGGTTTGTTAATCACCTATTATGCTGAGAGGATGGGTAATGGGGAAACATTGAATGTTTCTGCTGACCTGTAACCAGACCTCCGACAACTGCCGTTCCAATGGATGAACCCAGTGCTGCTGCCTGCATGGCTATGGGGGGCCTGAGAAGCCAAACAAAACAATTACATTTTTGCTGGAAACCAGCAAAGGAATCTTACCCATTGAAGGACCCCATGGTGTCTGCCATCTTCAGGATAAAGTACAGTATTGCACATTAGCAGATGTACAGACATTGGTTAGTTTTTTTCTTTCATCTTTTCATTTTCTTTGAAACTTCTGAAGAGTTTAGAAAATTCTTAGGTGCATTTAAACAAGAACAACCTTCTGATGCATCTTCAGAAACAGTAAAAAAAGTTCCTTAAAAAAGTTAGTGTTCCCTACTTCCTGAGGACTGATATTCTAAATAAGTCTGTAGATGCCTAAGGAAACTAGGAATCACCTGTCTGGACCCCCTAGAGAAAGAGTCACTGCTTCTTAAACATGCTCGCTGGCTACGTGACTCGCTTCCCCATTTGTCCCGGACTTAATCAATTTTACCCGAGCAATTAACCTTATTGGTTAACCATAGTTCTGTTCCACCTTATGCCCACCTTAGGAATTCCCATTCTCCCCCACCTTGGACCCATCTACTCTATAAAAAGTCCCTAAAAGACAGAGTCTCTGGCAACCCACTCGGGACCCCTTCTGTCTCTCTGACAGAAGCTTTCTTTCTTTCTCCCAATAAATATTTTCTGCTCTAAAAAAAAAGTGCTCTCAAAAGAATGATCTCTAATTTGATTCATTCAGTAAATAGTGAGTATACCAACTATGTCAGCTTTCATTCTAAACAGTGAAGATCAAGTAAGGTATAAAGCAACATTCAGTACTATCTCTGAACCACACTGAAGAAACAATTACAATGAGAGTAGAAAATTTATCATAAGGTCAGAAATGCAGATTTCAACAGTTACGGCGGAATCATTGAAGATACTTAAGTATGTGTCGTCTTAAGAGTAGTTACCTAAAAAAATTTGGGAATAGAAGAATGATATAAATCTATTGAAATCCTGAAGTCAGTACGGTACATGAGTGACAATGCATGAGGAATGTAGGCGTCTCAGTGCCCCTTGGGAAGGATTGAATGATTCCAGGGAAGCAAACAATTAAAAAGTGAGTTCATTGGTGTTTCAGCTTCATGATTCAAGGGAATCACTAGAACTCAAAGAATGTACTAAAAAATATGAGATCACAAAATATAAAGGGAAGAAATTTAATATCCCTCAAGTCCCATCAAAATAAAAATAAGATCAAAATATGTATATTCATGAAAATGCAATCATGGTATAGTACTAATTTTTCATTAAGTTTTCTTTCATGTCAGTAAATAAAGATTTGGACTATAAGTAGAATTCCCCAGAATGATACACTGCACAGATGCACTATAATTATAATTTTATGGGTTGATATTTAGGTTGCTCTCGGTGTTCCCTTTTTAAAAAAATTCTCTAAGGACACATCAAATATGCTTTTAAACATGTCTGTTTTCCTAAATTAAAACCTATTTAAGAATATGATCAATGGACGGTTTTATGTACCTTTTACGAATTTTTCCAAACTGTACAATTCATATCGCTTTATCTCTGACTAATGTTCATTATTAGTCATTTATTCTTTATCAATTTGATATGTAAGAAACTGATTCCAATTTGCATTTCTTTGATCACTATTGCTGTTACTTAATATATTACTATATTTTATTTTCTTTTCTGAACTTATTTTTATAGGAAAACTGTGAGATCTTTTACAAGTGTTAAAACATA
Source organism: Cuniculus paca (assembly GCA_004365215.1). NCBI lineage: Eukaryota > Metazoa > Chordata > Mammalia > Rodentia > Cuniculidae > Cuniculus > Cuniculus paca. The sequence goes on along the minus strand of RJWT010010022.1, from coordinate 16,379 downwards.
ATTTTAGTGAAAACTGTTCTGTTATCAAATAGGCTTGGAAAACACTGAGTTAAACAAAATTAATGCCATTTTTACATAAAGGAGGGTTTCAGTAATAGCCCTCTGCTCTCCCTCTTTCCTTGCCTTATTGAAACCCTGAACAAATAAATCAAGAATATGTTGGTAAACGTGCATATCAAGGATTAGACCTTTAGTCATAAAACCAACTCAATGTCCAGGCACAGTAAGGCTCTACTTTCAAGAGACTGATAGACTTGTTTAACTGCATTTGTGTTACTAATCTAGGAATGATGCTCAAGAATTCCTAATCGTGAAGCATCTGTTGGGGTTTTTGTACAGTACATACTACTCTACTACTTAGGAACTGAGCACATTGATTCATGCTTTATCATGCATGATTTTCATTAAAATATTTAGTGTTTGAATTCAGTCTGTTAGATCTCGAAGAGAATTTTTAAAAGTTGTTATTTCTGAGGTTGTCTTCAAAGTTTGCAACAGGTGTTTAAAAAAGGAAAACAGATAAATGGGTGAACTCTACACCTGAATTAGGAAGCAAAATTTCTGTTCCAGCTCATGCAATTAAATTAATTTTTAAAAAAATATTAGTACTAGATTAAAATTTTAATCTGTTAAAATTAAAGAGTTCTTTTTTCAAACTATCTGATCTTAGTCCATTATATATAGCTCTATGCAAATGTCACTGAGATGTTTCCATGCATGCATTTATTTTTTTCTTTGTGTTTTAATTGGCTTTAAAAATTGAGCATTCTGGTCATTCTTTACTCTGTTAGTGATCTGTTATCTATAATCTTCTCAACTGCTTTGCATACTTGATATTCATATCAAATTGTTCCAACTTTGTTGTCGTAAAATAACAACTGAGGCTGGGTCTCAGCACTGAACCTGTGATCTCAGCACTCTGGAGACAGGCAGGAGGATTGTCATGAGTTTGAGGCCAACGTGGGCTACGTAATGAGTCCAGGCCAGCCTACACTGCATAGCAAAACCCTATCTCAAAAAAAATGCATAAAATAAAATAATAACTGATAGCTTATGACATCACTTTCATTCTTTTGAGTTTGATTTCACAGTTTTTTTCTCTGGCTATGTAATAGACATATTTACACTCTTTGGGAAGAATCTAGGTGTCTCACAGCTAGAAAAGGTTTTAGAAAATAATTCCTTCGGTCTTATTTTGCAGAGGAGGAAACTAACTGAGAAGCAGAGAAATTGAGTGACATGTCAAAGTCACACAACTAATGAGTACCAAGTCAGGACAAGTCTTCCTGATTCCCTAGATCCAACTGCTTTCCACTTTAGGTTAACTCACTCTTCTTCACATGGACTGCACAGAAATTGCTATTCAACTCTTTTCTTATGTCCCCTTTCCATTTTGGTAGAACCAAGAAAATCAGCAAACCCATTGTAGTCTGTGATTATCACACTGCACTGGCAAGAGACAGTTGTTTGTAGAAGAGAGATTTAAAGTAACAGTTAATTAAAAAAAATTATAGGAATGTTAGTTAGTCACATCTCCCAATACCGTTTTTTCTCAGTTGTGTTTCTTTGTTACCAGTAAAGGTGATACTTATAAACATTGACCTGGGATGGTTAAAAACAAAAACAAACAAACAAACCCCCCCCCCAAAACTGCTGCCCCATCATTGGACAGCTCAGAGAATGAAAGAAAGTAGCACAGAATTGGGGGGGAAAAGGAAACCCCTTGTTTTACTCACACATCAGGCACTCCCACGGCTATGGCCACAATGCTGGCAAGACCTCCTATCACACCAGGTAAACCGTGCAGGTTGTGTACCCCACATGTATCTTGTATCCTCAGAGTAGAAGCAAAAAATGGCTAAGATCATAAAAAGAGAAAAGGCTATTATTTTGTTAGACAAACACAGCTTTATAACAGAAGTAAATGTGCAGAAAATTTTATTGTTTATATTTAAAATATATAACATGTTACACAATACATATAGATAGTAAAAAGCTACTGTGGTAAAGAATATTAACATTCCATCACATTTACCTTTCTTTTTTGTTAACTGTGCAGCTAAAGTGTATGTATTTAGCATGAACTTTATATACATTTTTAAACCTATCTGCTACTTTATATCTTCTGACCTACATCTCCCCATTTCCTTTTCTACTCAGAATAAATTTTGTCTGTAGCTCAGTTCTCCACCAATATTGAAATTCACTTAAGTCAAATGACTTAAGTGCCTGGATGACAAAACTGCCATTTCAGTTACTAATAGCTGGGCCTGAAGAAATTGATTTCAGGTCCTACTCCTTACCTGGTGACATCCCAAATCTCTTAAAAGAAGACAGAATCCTTAGTTATAAAAGCAGACAACACTAAAAAATATTCACTGCAAATTCCCTGGAGGAAACATAACACAGAATTTGTAGTCAATTATAACTGATATCAGAGTGAGTTCTGCCTCACAGAAATCAAGAAAGTAGAGACCCATAGGACCACTGAAATGTGAGTGGCTTGTTTGAGAGGAAGGCAAAAGGCCTCTAAACAAAGGAAGATGCTTATGAAAGAAAACATCTCATCCTTTTTTTTTCTGTTGTTGACATATGAAAAATGATGGTGCAGATTCAAAGTTTGAGCATCTATCATACTTACAGTCAAGAATTTGTATCCAAGTACAGAGATAAGTCCTGCAATGCTCCCAATGATCATAGCAACATATGGCTGGATGTCCATGTCTGCACAGGTGCCCACAGCAACTCCTCCAGCAAGGGTAGCATTCTGGATGTGAACCTGTGTGGAGGCAGAATCATGAGTGAGGTGAGCTGCATCAGGCAGAGTTCAGGACTGGAGGGATGCAGAGCTCAGTGCCTGGCACAGTGCTCAGCTGAAAGAGCTACCAGTATAAGCAAAACAATAAAAAGAACATTAACTGGAAGAAGCTTACATGTCAAAATTGTCTTAGTCACTCCTCAGTTGCTGGGAGAGTACCCAACACTCACAACTTAAAGAACTTTATTTTAGCTCACACTTTTAGTCCATAGACCACTGCCTCCAAGGTAGGAAGGCATGGCAGAGGGGCACAGCAAAGGAAAGCCACTCATGTCCTATTAAATCGTTCAGAGAGCAGAGATAGAAGGGAGGAGCAGGGAAGGAGATAATCCCTTCCAGGTCACACCCACAGCAACTCAAACTAACCAGATCCCACCACCTAACAGCAAATACCTACTTACCCCAAATTGCAGTCACCCCCTTCCAAAACCACCCATGAGCCCAAGAGGCTCATAAAGGGGGATATCCAATATAAAACATGACAAAGGTTAAAGCAGAAACATAAAAGTGGCATGATTCATGTAAAAATGTAAATTAAAGTTTTTTAATCACACAAGACATTTTTTTCCAAGGAGTTGACATTTGGTAACTTTCTTGCCAGGGTCCCTTGGTAGTGCGTAAGTCATTGGGTGGATGGAATTTGTGTGGGATGATGTGAGAAAATCAAAAGAAGCAGTACTGGGGGATGGTATACAGAGCAAATATTATAGCAGCGTTTTGTGTATTTGTGCAGTCTAGTGCATATTTGTTGTAATCCAAAAGAAAATTTGTTTCTGTGTGCATTATTAAGTCTATAATACCCCAATGTTGAAAGAGAGAAGGTAGAGACAATGAAATGAACACTTGCATATGAATGTACATTTAACTCTATTATTAAAAGGATATATAAATGTTAAACCTTTGATTTTTACATATTACATTTCCTACCAGAGAACACTTTAATTTGCCAAATTAAAAATTTGATGAGTGAATATCATTATTTTCAAAACGTTTCTCCAAGACCCGAGGTTTTGTCATTTGTCCTGGTATCTCAGCAGTGATGTAAAAATGTTACTAATTAAGCAATTTTCAGTGTCACTAAGTGACATGTCCACTGGGGTTAACATAGCACTTACCATCTTGAGCTTGCCGCAGCGTTTGACAAGGCTAGATACTGCATAGGCTGCGATAACACAGGCAGCAAGAGAGAAGTATGTGTTGACAATGGCTCTGTACTGGTGGTCTCCAGGTTTAGCAATGGCTGAATTGAAGCTGGGCCAAAATATCCATAGAAAAAGAGTACCTGCAAATATAAGGAGTATATTAGTTCCTAATGGGAAGACCACGCAAAGGAAGCAGCTTGCTCTGGGTACTGATGAAGTCTCTAACTTTAGACTTAATCATCTAAAGAGAAAACAAGAGGATTGAGCAAAGTAGTCTTCTAAGGCAGTTGACTTTTGAGCATCTTTGTACCTCCAACGAAGTTAACTTTCCTGAATGCCTGACCAAAGACAGAAAAGTCAGGCAAGTTCATCCCCACTCACCAATCATTGCAAATAAGTCTGAGTGGTACACAGATTCTTCGTTCTTATGTCTCTGTCTCAGGCCAGATCGGTATAAGATGCCTGCTACAGCCAAGCCAAAGTAGGCCCCAAAGGCATGGATTGTCATTGATGCTCCAATATCAGACGCCTGAGGAGAAAAAATGACATTAGTGTAAATAGAGGTGAAACTGAATTAAAGAGGAAAATCAATGAAAGAATGACTTCATTAGTTATACAATAAAAAAAAAAAGGAAAGGAGCAAGAATCTGTCAAGAAAAGGGGAGGGGTAAAACAGGATGCAAAAGAATAATTTACTCCCCAAAGACTCAAAGCTTCAATGTGTCAGTTTTTCTGCACATTTTTTCCATTCTGCTATATGATGTGCAAACCAACTGATTACCACTAATTCTTTGAAGAGACATATTTTAGTCTCTTCAGAGCATAGTTGGTATTTTACCCCGTATTCTTTATTTTCTGACTGTAGCAAAGTTCAGAGTGCCAAGCCTGTAGCCATCTCTATACTTTTAAAGAAGAAAATGATACAAATGTGCTTATTTAAGATTTTCAAATTGGTTCAAGTGTCAAGAATGTAGTGATTGTTTTCCATCTTTGACTAGACACAGATAGATCCAGTTCCCAGTAGATACTCACTAGGCTGAAATGAGTTTAAAGTGAATTTTCCCCCTTAGCTACTTGAGGAACTGCTAGATATATTTCATGTCTGGCTTAAATGTCGCTTCTTTGGAGAGCCCTCATCTTGTTTCTACAATTTAAACTAGTTATACTTTCTCACACCCATCCCCTAATTAATCTTTGGTGGGTGGGAATATGACTATTAATTTCACTTCTCTACCCCCCACTAGACTGTAAGCTTTTTAGAGAGCAACCTTAACTATTTTGTGTCACTAAATCTAGAAAATTGTTAAAAATACTTGTTGCTGAATTTAATTTGCAACTGAAATATAGAAAATTCTGAGAGTCTTAAAATGTATTTTTGTACTTGGGGAAAATGTGATATTTTCATGAAAGGAAAGAAATTTGATATAGACATTTACAAAAACTTATTTTAGTATATATGCTGTCAAAGTGAGTGCTACAAAAACTTATGTAAGGTTTTATATAAGCACTTCATCTAGTAATTGAAATGTAAGTAGGAATTGATCATTGATAAATAGTATAGTAAGGAGTTGTGGACTTAAAATGCAGATTTAAATGCAGACTCAGACAAGTCATTTAACATCTGTGACCATCAAGTTTATAGTGGCTAAATGGTAAAAGCAGTGATACCTGTCTTATGTTGTGAAGATAAGACTAGATGCTTATACAATCCCTCTTTTATCATATGCACTCAATGAATGAGAATAAATAGACATAAATAAATGATGGCTGTTACTACTCTGTCAAGGTTTCCCCTGTGTAGATTGGGCACCCATTATCTGTTGTCAGAATTGATGCTCAGAGATAGGTAAGTACAAATTCTCACTCTTACCATAAATATCTCAGCAACAAGAAACTCATTGGCAGCAAAAACAGCAATTTCTAGAATTGTCATGATCAGCATTTGGACAGGGCTTGTTTTTCCCAAGACAGCTCCAAAAGAAATTAGAACTGTGGCTGTACTAAAGTCTGCATTGATCATTCTGAGGGAAAAGAAAAAATACATCAAAGAGTAAAGCACACCAAAGATAAACTGTGAGTTGGAAGCTTGAACTATATATCACCTCACCCACCAGGCTCCATTCAGTTCCTCCCAGGTTTATTTTCTCTACTTTCTTCCTTCTTTTCTCTTCTTGTGACCATATGCTCTATGGTGGTGATGCTGAACCTATGGCACACATACTGCAGTGGGCTCTTGGTATCATTGAAAGTTCTGTTACTGTGTTTTTCTTTTAGGACAACAGATTGTTTTTTCTAAACTAAAACCTCAGTATTGAGGTTTAATTGTGGTGTGAGCACTTTGCCGTAAGTCAGTGGGTTTGGGGTTGCAGTTTGGGCACTTTGATTCTAAAAGGTTCGCCATCACTGCTCTAGATGGTCTCAGTTCTCTTAGTTTTCACCTGTTTCTGATCTCATTCCTGATCTCACCATGAGATAAGCAGCTATCTCTCTTAAATTTTGTTGAGCTGATAAATGAACTACTTCCACAAAAATAACACTTGTTTGCATTTTTTACATTGTTTACATTTTAAAAGCAATCACCTTCTGGTAAGCCTCACAGACCATGTTGGGCCCAGGAGGAGAAAGGAAAGTCATCAGCTCCCAAGAATTGGCCATGCTGGAACTGGGAGGAGCCAATCAAGGATCCTACTAGCCAGCCTTTCTGGTAAGCCGTGCAGCCCATGAGCAACCCAGGAAGAGAAAAGTCAGTGCCTCCTGTAAGCCTACCGGCATGCAGGCTGAAAATCAAAAACCCTCTCACCCCATAAGCCACCAGCTGGTTTGGAGTTCGGCCTGAGCTGATAGCAATTGAGGTACAGAAAGTACCTAAAGGATTGTATTGTTAGGTTGAATTTACAGGCATTGTTCCGGCAGTCTGAGCATCTATAGGGAGGATAACAGTATGCAATACGGCAAATATGGGGGATTTTTTTCTATCTTGTTTTTGAAGTCTAATAGTGTTCTCACTGTTTTGTTTTATTCATATATATATATATATATTTTGCTATACTCAATATTCTGTTTTGATTGGTTTTATTCTGTTTTGTTTTGGTCTAATTTTGCTATAACTGATGGAATGGAAAACTACTGTGAAGATAACAAGATACACTATAGCAGCCATTGTTGTTTTCGTATTACCCTGCTTTGATTTTCTGTACCAATTTCACTGCTGTGTTTTGATTGGATTTATTCTGTTTTGTCTTGTTGGGCTTTGCTATCTTTAAAATAAAAAACTTTAAAAAAACTATCTTCAAAAAATAACTAATGGGGAGATTTGCTCTTTATGGACGATTTCTTGCACATTTAAAGTCAAACCAGCAAAGTTAGACACATGAATGGACGATCCAGTGCAGTAGAACAAGGTTGGATTCTTAGATTTCAGTGAACTTCCATTGATTTTGGAGGCATTTTCCAGACAGCTCAGAGCCTGAATGAAACTAAGGGAAACTGATCTGAAACAAAGGGCTGAAAAAGATTGTCTTAGTCTGTTTGGGCTACTATAGCAAAATGTCATAAACAGTAGCTTATAAACAACAGAAATTTATTTTTCATAATTCTTGAGGCAAAGAAGTCCAAGATCAAGATACTGACAGATTTGATTTCTAATGACGGCTTGCTTTTAGGTTCGTAGATGGTGTCTTCTAGCTGTGACCTCAGTGTAGTCAGAGGTGAGGAGTTTCTCTTGAACCTCTTGTATAAGGATATTGTCATGGTTTATATTCAGATATCTTCCTAAAGCCTCATTTGAACATAAGTGGGACCTTTGGAAGGTAAGCGGATTATAGGGGCATTATTGCTGACTGGCAGTTAGAAGGTGAGGCTTGGTAGGAAGGTGAGGCTCTGTGGGAGTGGCATGGAAGGTTCTCCCTTCCTGGCTCCACCCTTGGCTGTTGATTCTGGATCACCATGAGATAAGCAGCTATTTCTCTGCTGTGTACCTGTGCTATTCCATCCTGCCTTAGTGCCAGCCCACTATGAACTGAAATGTGAGCCAAAATAAACTTCTGCAGTTGAGGGTGTTGGGTATTGTGTCTCAGCAGTGAGGAAAATACTTAGACTGGCACTAATTCCATTCCTGGAAGCCCTGCCCTCATGACTTAATTACCTCCCAAAGGCTTCATCCCTCAGGGGTTAAGATTTCATCATATACATTGGAGGGAGGGTAGAAAAAGCAAACATTCAGACAAACCACAGCAAATAAGCTTACTCTTTGATTCCAATGTGAAATTTCTGTCCACGAGTGTGAAGGAGCCCCCGTACAATAGTACCCCACTGGAGGCCCAGAGCAGCAATGAGTAGGTTGATGCCCACACTGCTGAAGCCATATTTCTTCAGGAAGGTCATGAGAAAGCCAAAGCCAACAAATATCATCACATGTACATCTTGAAATACTGGAAAACAGCAGAGGAAAAAAGTCTTCATGAGTGGAGCACAAAATAATTGTTAAGTTATAGTGCAAGGTGTGATAAAAATACAGTATGTATTTAAATTTAAAAAAATTTACTACAGTGAAGGGCACATTGATATTAATCCTTCTCAGTCTACTCAACATACTCTCTTTAACTTCAAAGAAACATACCACCATTCCTGTCACTTTCTGAAGTAATTCTGGAAGTCCTTTTCAGTGGCTTTAGTTCCTCTGTGGTGACTACCTTGATACCCTGAATCTATTCAAAATGTTTAAATTTCATAGTCATTTATATTTTGGGGGACATTCAAAAGTCCCAGATCCTATGAATATGGTGAATGAGGACATGCTATAATGCTTTTATGAGCCTACCTTTCCTTGGAATGACACTGGGTAGCAGCATTCACCTTTTTATTTTTTATCATATTTTGTAAAGACATTCACAAAAGACTTCTCCTGGAACTGCTTCAGAAATGCTTCAGAATGATGGAGTATGTGTGTTTTAAGTGAGGGAAAGTATTTTGAAGGGGATTAATGGCAATGTATCATTTATTGTAAAATTTAGAAAATTACTGTACTTGTCAATCATCCCTTACATATTCCATCTATTAAATTTTACCACTTTGGTACAAAACACTGCAAGAAGACACTATTAATTGGGACTAAATGATTGTCATGATTACAGTTTGTTCTGGTATTCCTGTCTGGTTTCATCCTTGTCAAAATATTCTCCCCTTATGTGTGTGGTCAGAGTCGATGCCCAGATCTAGGTAAGTGTAAATGTAGTGCCAGCCTGGCTACTTCCCAGCAATGAGAACATGAAAGTTATTAGCCATTTAAACCTTTTCTTGGAAAACTATATACTATTATGTGTGTTACTTTCATCCTTTCCCTGAGGAATGTTTTAAGGTTTCTCCACCCAAAGAAAGCTTTGCAGAACACAGTGTATCACTTCATTTTGACTTTCCCAGTACTTCAAGAGAAAATTGTTTCTTTTTGTCACTTACAGAGCTTTGGGTGTAGACCCTAGTTTTATCATTTGTCATATTGTATTAACATCTATTTAGCATGCATCACACTGTAATTGTTAGTCAGTGAAGGGTCCATCTCCTGTACCAGATGGTTTTTGTTGGTAGTGCCGGCAGAATAATCCCTGGGCCTTGCGCATGATAGGCAAGTGCTCTACCACTGAGCTACACCCCCAGTCTGAGTTTCTTGATTGAAGGGATTAAGACATATTCCACTTTTGCTCCCATGACCTCAGTATGATAATCTGAATGTAGGAGAAGAAGCAAAGTATATTTGATTGATGAATGAATCAATGAACAAGCTACAGTCTCCATTTATCAAATATGTATAACCATACCAAACTTGGAATCTTAACCAAATTATTTTTTGAACCAAGTGAGATAATGACTACCTTAGCACCTTACAGTCCATGGAGCACTGAGCAAACATACAGGCTGTTTCCACCTGAGGAATAAATACTTGACTTGCTGTCTGGAGACCTGGGCTTAGGTTTCTTAATTTTAACATGTGATTGTGTGACCTTGGATGAGTCAAGTCACTTATTCTTCATGAAGTTTGGTGTTTAAGTTGCAACATTAAAATGCCCTATTTCATAGGGTTACTCTGGGATAAACTGGGATTTGCATACAGTAAAGTATAGTACTTATTAAGCCTGTGATCAGCAGGGTATAGTGGCACATGCCTGTAATCCCAGCACAGACTAATAGACAGTGAGGGATCAGAAGTTTGAACTCTACTTGGGTTCAACTCAAGCAACTTAGTGAGAACTTATTTTGCAGAAACAAACAAGAAATGACACCGTCCCCTCTAAAACACATATATACATGGAGTGGGATTAACTGAGATGTTGAAATATATATATATGGCTGAGAATACAGATTAGTGCAAATAACTTGGATTCAATCTCCAGTAACAAACAAACATATGCCCAAATGCAAGGTAGTGAAAGCACAGACTCTACCCTCAAGAAACCTACAGGTTTCTTGGCATGTATTTGAGTGACTCATGAAATTGACAGTTTTGCGCTGGAATTATCATTAAAAGTGGTTGACTATTTGCAATTTCTCAATTTGATAAATTTGTTTAATTTGATAAATACCCAAGAGAAATTGTGATCAAATTTTAAAAATAATGAGGGGAAATAAACTATTTCAGTGCTGAATCAGTGTTAACCATTGTTGCCCGAAATTTAGTAAAATAGGCACAAGGGAAAACATGATATGTCACAGAAGAAATCAGACATCAGAGATCATTTGATTTGCACAAAGGGTAGAGTCAGGATTTGAATTCAGTTCTGATTCTGCTGATTCTTCCATTCACTGAGCATGGTAGTGCTATACAGGTAGTTAGGTATTAGTGAGCATGAAGGACAAAAGGAATCAAAGCAACATGCTTTGTCAATTGTAGTAAACAAAGAAATGGAAACCTCTGTGTGATGTATTCATAATCATCTTGTATGTCTCAGATCAAAAATGTTCCTGTACAGCACAATGAAATCTTAAGGTCATACCATGCACATAGTCACAAGACACAGTTGACTATGACAGCCAGGCCATTTATTTTTAAAAAATAAATTAAGAAGTCACTTTACATTCCTAGTTGTCAAGGCTGATGGCCCACTTATGTAAAAAGAAATAAAAGTATAACATTTTAATATCTTCCCACACTGGGCTAAGAACTTAACTAATAAGAGCAATCCAGGGAAAATATAATCTCTGAAGTACCCAACTAATGAGTCCTGGTGCCATACAGACATTGAGAAATTTTTACCAGACCTTACACAAATAACTCATGTCAAGATCTTTTCCCATTTCATTGACATTTGAAAGGACTAAAAGAGGATAGTTTGGGCCAAAAAAGCAGAATATCCTAACAAAAATAATTTAAATAAAAAAACCTGGTATCCAATGCAACTATCATTTCAGCTCTTTCCTGCCGTTTCCTTTAATGGAAAACTTTCCCCTTGTCTACTTTCATTTGCAGCAAACCCTGCTTTTCCCTTTCCAATGATTTCCTATGCCTTGATTCAGTTCTTTCATCAAGAACACAGGAACTGAGAGTCTGTGCACAATCACTGATCCACAGGAGTGTTCCTTCATCTCTGGGACTGTCCAGCTTTGGAGTCTCCAAAACCATCAGCCGAGGCCTTCTCTTTCTGCCCCAAACCTTTTCCCTAGGTATTGACCTTTATGGTATTGACCCTCATTTCATACTTATCTAAGGAACCCAAGAACTAGGATTTTACTCCTCTCTCTCCCCCTTTTGCTACAAGGTTTGAACTACTTCTTTTTATGGGACAGTCTCACTAAGTTGCCCAGTCTGGTCATTGGGATCTTCTTGCCTTGGTAGTTTGAGTAGCTTCAGTAGTTTTTTAATGTCTTATACTGGGAGAAACTACAGTATTCTGTAGATTCTGTCTCTATCCTCATTTGGTGGACAACACTCAGTATGGAAGAGAGAGAGGATTTCATGTATTAACCGTTAACTTTTCCTCCACTTTTGATTTCATGCTTGTTCCTACTTTTCACCACAAGAGGGAACAAAAACCTCATCTATTATTTAAGTGAATGAAGAGTCTTTCCAAAGTCGTGAAGGCTCTTGACAGGTAACAAATATGTATGAAAAGTGAGAATAAAAGTGGATAAATAATTACGACTACGTGTTTTTTTTAAATCCTGCTTTAAGAGTTTGCCAATGGGGAAAGGGGCAAAGCACCAAGTTTGGTTTTGTGCTGTGGACCTTTACCATTAAAAGAATAGAGTATGCACCCTGTAGGAGAAAAAGGGCTTTCTTAAGGGGTGAGCACTTAGGGGAGATTTTCAAGATGTTAAAAAACGAGTAGTACTCAATTTTAGAACTGAGGTGCGTTTGGCGATGCCTGGAGCTATTTTGATTGTTTCAGCTGGAAGGAGAGGGCTGCTGCCATTGAAGCCAGCGGCGGCGCTGCTGAGCACCCCAGGAGCACAGGCGGCCTCGCGCCAAGGAACTGTCTGTCATTCACCGCGCTAACTGTGGCACTGCTGAGAAACGCTCCTCAAAGTTAAACCGTACTTTTACAAGAAGTCAGTGCTTTCAAAGTTTCCTTTTCTTTTAAACATTGTAGATCCAAGGAGAAAATGTTGACCTGATGTACCCAAGACTTTCTGCCCGGTAACACAGCACTTTCCACAGTTTTGAACAAGAAGGCAAGGGAGTGAAAACAGGTGGCCCGGTTTTCCTTGCTCCCCTCAGTCATTCCACGTGCCCCCTCCGCCCATTTTCTTGAACATTAGCAACAGAAAATGGAAACACTGAAAAAATGTAAATGTGGAGAAATTTCAAAGCATTGAAATTTTATGGAGTCTTTAGATTTACTATGTTCCTGGCTGGGTTAAGATTGTCTCCTTCACATTTTAGGGATGCATCAGCATCACATGCATTAACTGCATCACCCTAGCTCTATGACAGCTGGCAGTTCATATTTCACTTGAATTGTTCACGATCTGCGTGCCCTTGCACAACCAATCATTCTCCCTGAGCTTCGGTTTTCTTATCTGTTAAATGAGTCCTACTCTGAAAGTTTCTATGAAGGTATGATACTGTTTTACTTACCTGCTCGTGTCTCCAGTAGCTGGGATAGAGTACATGTCAGTACAGAAAGAGCACATAAAGGTCAGGTGTACATGTAACACCAAGTAAGCTTTTGCATTCCAGTACTGGTATGCATCAGGATCAATCCATAGGAAGGCAACAAAATTTAGTCATTTTCGAATAGTCAAACATGTTTCTTTGCTTTTGTAAAAAATTTTATTCATATATATGTATATAATAGTACTTTAAATTCACAGTGGTTCAAAGCAAGTGCTTTGAACTCTGAAGATTGTTCACAGTAAAGAGAAATAAGATAATCTTGTTTTCACTGAGTTAACACATTCCACAAAGAATATATTCTTACTCTTTAAAAGTTGGCCGACGTTGCCAGATGTGGTGGCGCACACTTGTAATCCCAGCACTTGGGAGGCTGAGGCAGGAGGATCACTGAGAGTGCAAGGTCAGCCTGGGTTACATAATGAGTTCAAGGCCAGCTTGAACTGCATAGTGAGACCTTGTCTCAAAAAACCAAAACAAAAAAATACTTGAGTGATGTTAAATGGAGACGAAAATATATTTTCACAGGTCTGTTAGGGAAAATAGGTTCATAAATTTCAACCTGGTAAACAATGTTGGTCATATAAAATAGTGTTAATAGTATAGAATTTTGAGGCAAACAGCAAGACTTGGAATTCAGTGAGTCTCTTTCTTTTACTAAACATTTGGCCTTGGTCAAATTATTTAATCTATCTAAACCCTAAGTTCATTATAGGTGTTTCTTCTTAACATGTACACTAAGGGTTGAGGATTAGAAAATAAATGCAACATGAGTCAACATGTGGCTGTGACAAAGTAATCTTCATTATAATTACTGCTCTTATCCTAATTTAAAATTTGCACAATTTTGCTTCATCAACATCATCATCATGACTGTTTATCTATTATTGCCCCCATCGTCTTGTTTTAATACCTTCCCCCCACTTGTTTTTTGTCTCAAATCCTAATGTAGGAGCTTGGACAGGACTTAGAAAGTTCAACTTGTATTATGCAAATTAAGGTCTTATGATCTTAATATAATTTTATTTGAATAACATTAATCCTGGATCATATTTTTGTCATTTTTATTACTGTATTACAACTCTTTGCTTCCATGTGTATCAGGTAGTAGAGTTTTATAGAAAAGGGGTTGTATTTATGAAAAAATAAAAAAAATTTATAATCATTTCCTTTGTCTTTGAATAATTTCATGTGGCATATGCCTGGTACTTAAAATTTTATTAGATGAATAAACTATCTAAAATGTACAAAAACATGCAGACTTAAATATAATCTTATTCTGTTTTATTACTCTCTCACTTGATAATTACAAATTGTTTGATATTTATGCAGTAAAGGCTCCTACACTTGGGAGTCTGAGTCTTTGACTTAGGAGCTTAACTCTGCCCTTAACTTTCAATTTTATATTTTTGCTAAGTCACTGTAGGTTGTAATTTCTATATGACAAAACTCACCATTATATTCTCCTTTATAAAGAAGGAAAGAAGACAGAAGTGTCAAAATGTTTTTTGAAATCTTAGACGTATACTATATACTATAATGATATAGCTACTATTTTAAATTTTTGGAGTATTTCAGCTTTATTTTTTAAAAAGTAATCTATGTAACAATCTACTATGATCTCCCTCTCTGGTTAATGAAGTAGGATGACTTGTTCATAATAAGCACTCCATTAATTGTAGTTATCATAGCTATATTAACTATTTCTGAGACCTTCTTTCTAAATTTGAAACTCAATTTCGTGGTTCTCTCTGTCACCATTTCTGTTGAAGGATTCTGCTATTACAGTATGTTAAATGCCCACAGTTTTCTTTTCATCATAGGAACAAACTATCGTTCTTTTAGAATGTGAGAAAACCTGGAGTAGTTAAGCAATAGTAAATTAAAATTAAAATTAAAACTCCAGTGACTTCCTACATTGCCCTAAATATGCCTTCTTGTACCTTAGGGTCTCACATGGGATCCAGGCCACCTTCATATCACTCCATTTTGTTTCCATTGTCTCTTCACTATGGTTCTTTTTGGAGGGCAGGGGGCAAGAGTTAATATTTTTATTCCTTGGAGAACTTGTGATTAATTCAAGAAAAAAGAAGAGCATTAAGGAGTAAGTATAAGATGCAAAAATAATACATTATTTTAATTTTCAACTTCTTGTTCTGATTAGTCAATGGGCACAGGATATCCAAATGCCTTAATCAGAGTGAAGGCCAGATGCCTCAGAAGAAATGTGTATCTTATGTAATTCAACAGCATTCATAACCATCACATAATTCTACAAGGTTCTCAAAGCTTGCAGTATTACAGTATTCAAAAATTTTCCCATTCTGTGAACCCAGAAGACCCAAAGATGTGAAATAAAAAGTAAATTGCCTACTCACGGGGGTACAGCTGAAAGAAGTTGTCCGTTTTTGTTGGTCGGGTGGCAGTGAGTTGCTGGGAAGTATTCTGATCTGCCTCATACTGAACAAATAATCGAAATAAAACAATCATGGCAACCTCCAGGCCTATGGCCATAAGAGGGAATTTGAACCTCATGTTTGTTGCAAAGGACAGAGACACACTGAGAACTTTAAGGCTGTGAAAAGTTGATAAGAACAGAGGAGAGCTATGCGTCTGAAATCAGGCTGCATGTTTAAGGCACCCAATGATGTCACGAGAAGAAATGGGCAAGAATGGTTGAAATGCCCCACCCATTGAAAAATTATGCTCTGTAATCTAATTGTAGTTTTGAGTGTTAGTTTGAAGAATATACAGTGTAGTCTGAGATAAGCCAGATCTATTGTATAATGTAGATTGGAAGATATCAAATGGTTCATTACACAGATATCTAGAATCCTACTGAACTTAATTCAGTAGGCCCTTCTTAAGTACTTTTTATGTAAATACCAGAAACTGTGCTAGGCTCTTCATGAGACACAAATCTAAACTTACTTGAAGAAATTAGGAATCTAGTTGTAGAGACAGAAATAAAAGCAAATTATTCTGTAAAAACAAATAAGTAATAAAAAAGTGGTTGTGAAAGTGTTAGAAGACATAAATTATTATAGAGCACAATTTTATTTTTAATACATTTTGCCTTGGGCTAACAACCACTGTCATGTGAGATAATATATATGTAAACTGAAAAAGGTGAAATATTGCCAGTAAAAGAGACAAAAGGAACAGCATAAATCTTGGAAGAACATGGCATGTTTAAGGAAGCTATTAGTTAAAAAAACTAATGGAGAAAAAAAGAGAGAGGGCTGTAAATAAAACTGTCTTGGAAGATGGACTGGTTTGTGAATGGTCTTGCCCTCAATACTAAGGGTGTTAGATA